>JAOWBH010141028.1:0-13447 GCA_028566215.1 Silene coronaria | reverse complement strand
CCGATTAAAGTTTCTAACCGAGAACTTGGTCGAAAACGAGCTGAAATCGAAATTAAGTTCAACGGGAATTAAATCGAATTGGTTTAACCAGATCTGAAACTGAACGTAATGACCCATTTGCCAGGTAATATCAGAACAATATATATGGAAGGGAGATTCAAATCAGTAGTCTCTTGTCACAATACCTCCATTTTAACCATAATAACTCAATGAAACCCGAACCTTACTATATCTTAACCGAAAACAACTAGATTGACCTGAATGAAAAATATTTATTTTCTCGTATATATATTCAAATTTATGTGTTTTTTCATTGATTATTTATTTATTTATTAATAGTAGTATGAGTTATTATATTCAAATTGAAAAGTATAAGGGCCATTTTTTGCTATTTTTTATTCTCAATTCTAGAAAACTATAACCCAAAATTCAACCGAACTACAATAAACCCGATCCCAGATTATATTAGACTCGAAATAGCACAAACCGATTAAAGTTTCTAACCGAGAACCTGGTCGAGAACGAGCTGAAATCGAAATTAAGTTCAACCAGAATTAAATCGAACTGGTTTAACCCGATCTGAAGCTGAACGTAGTTACCCATTTGCCAGGTAATATCAGAACAATATATATGGAAGGGAGATTCAAATCCGTAGTCTCTTGTCACGGTACCTCCATTTTAACCATTTGTCGACAATCTGTTCGATAAATGTATATTGTTCAATGAAATAAACATCAAGCTAACTTCGTCTTTGATGATAAAACTAAAGCTCGCAATTGATGATAAAACTAAAGCTCGCAAACAATGTCACGACTCAAAAACTCGACATAAATCCAACGGGTTTGGGTTGAGACTTTTAATAAGCCATTTATGTAAATTGGTTGACACGAACCCAACACGAGATTGGATTTTAGAGGTGATTATGGATTGGACTTGGCAGGTTCAGTTGTTCAGTTGTTCAGTTTGAGGGAAGACAATATTTTCAGCCCAAAAGAGTGAGTGGATTGAGCCCAAGTGCAAGGGCTTATGGGCCTGGCCCAAGCCAAGCCCAAGAAAACTGAAACAAACTTTCGGGTCATGTCTTTTTGAGTTTTGCCCCATTGTAATTAGACTTGTATAGTCTACATTTTCTTAAGTTTTTTTTTTATAACTACACGCAGTTATAAATATTACTTTAGTTATTGTTATCTATTTAAAATTCTTTAAAAATTATTGCCTTAAGATTTACACATGTTATAATTTGCATCAAAAGTCAATTCTCAAGTGCCCAAGACATAAAAAAAAAATAATAATATATCCATTATTTTATCAAGTTACTGAGAGTAGATTTAACAATGAGAAATGACTTTTGAAGAAAATTTTAACATAAATAAAGATTAAAGTAGCAATTTTTAAACTTTTTTTAAGTAGGGAGCAATTATAAAATTGATGTTTATGGCTGAGAGTAGTTATCAAAAAGCAATTTTCTTAATTGATTGAAACAGTAATTCTATGGTAGAACCGTGCTTTCCTTTATTTTGGCAAAATGTCATTTTTGGGTAAATAGTGAGCACGTTATAACAAATAGTGGCTACTTTGAAAAAAAATGGTCATTTTTTTAGTCACAACAAGTGGTAACTACCAATTCTATAGTACGACCGTTTTTTCAGTGTGTTTTGGAAAAATGAGACCCACTTATGAGTAAATAGAGATCACTTTATGGTAAATAGTGACTACTTTGGAAAAACTAGTCATTTAAGGAGTCCATTTTCTAAAAAGAAATGGTGAGACAAGTTCTTATTAATGGCCCGCATCGCATTTTGACAATATCTAACGGTTCTAAATTTACGCATAAAAATAAAGGAAAAATAAGGGTAAAAGGGAAAATTATTATTTAAAGTGATTGTAAGAGGAAATGGGGAGGATCTATTTCCCACTTTTAGTTATACCAATAAGCTTATAAGATGTAGGTCGGATTGGGCCAAAAAAGACAGGCCCATACCCACCCAAATGAACAAATCGGTTTTAGGGCTAGATGTAGATTAAAAAATTAATTACGAGACTCGATTCATTAGTTTAAACTTTTTGTTGATTTGGTTACCTAACATGTTAATAAAACTAACGTGATTAAAAGGTAACGAGTTCAAATCTCACGAATTCAAGTCCCAAAAGCTTGCATGTAAGGGGGCGTGCTAATGTGTATATATACACACTAATCATGAAACTTCAACTATCAGCTAAAATGAAGAAAGATCGATCTCAATCCGTTATTATTTACTTATGAGGATTTGCCTATGATATAAATTTAATGCAAATTGGAATAATTAGTTCATCCTATATTTTGTCCTCGTCCGGCTTCTATTATCTTTTAACTATTTGATTGAAACAAGTCATGACTAATTGCTACTTAAATTATTTATTTTTACTATGACAATTATTTAAAAAATCCCTCCAAGAAACCCAAATTCTTATTTCAAACGAGCTATTTCTCATTTAAAATAAGACGGGTCAAATATAGTCATTTTATGATGAAATGTTATTATTTTCTAAATAAAATATTACCTTCATTTTAGGATAAAAAGTGACAACTTTAATTATGACATTTTATCATTAAATGATAACATTTTATTAAAAAAATGGTAATATTTAATCCGTCTTATTTCACACCGTTTGAAATAAGACTTATTGCGACAATAATAGGGGCACTATTGTATTGATTTTGAAGATCTTAGATGATTTTATGTAACAGTGTAATCATTTATGAGCTATCCAAAAGAGTATCAATTGGGATGGACCTAGTGCAGAAGCAACTCAAGTGCTGACCACACGAACTAATATGCTTTCTGTTCATTTTCACGATCTATTAAATTGTGTATAACCTATATGATTATGATTGTTATCTAAATAAAGAGTATCATACATGCATATCACAAAATGATCTTGAATAATCAAATGGGTTTGGTGTAGTGGTTGCTTACTCCATCCGTTAATTATGAGGCCAGGAGATTGATCCCTGTCCATGGGAATGAAGCAAACTCTTTGACCAGCCGTTTATCTCTTCGTAAGAGCACCCACGGCGAGGGGATTATACACTGTTGTCGGGACAGTGGACACCCCGGTTTACACAAAAAAAAAAACAAATTGATCATGACTAACAAAGTTGGCTTGTGTGAGTGGTAAGAGCTCTTACCTCTTAAACAAGTGGTCAGATATTCGAATCTTGACTCTTGTGAATGAAAATGCCAAACTTGGGAGGGGTCTACCCATTAAATTGCTTTCAGTACCCGAAAGAGATTGCCCAACTGTCGGTAGGGATACTTCTGGTCAACACAAAAAAAAAAAAAATGATCATGACCTTTTTTATAATTATTTTGTTTTATTGCTTAGATTAGAACTTATTTTAATTACTATATGATGAGACTCTTATTTACAATGCAAGTAATATCATTGCATTTTAGGTTAACATCAATTATTATTTGCAATGTATATTGCATTAATATACAAGTAATTTTGATGTTTACAAGATTCAAATCCATGGATAATAATGCAAGGGTCCTATCTCATTGTCGTTCAGACCTAGACCTTGTTTGATAAACAACATATTAGGTGAAATTAGTAGATTTCGGCTTATTAAATAATAGTTTGACCAATTAATCTACTAATTCCATCTGTTTGGTTAATGACATATTCGGATAGCGTATTGGTCGGAATGTACTATTTTTGAACATGTTGCTAATAGTAGTATATTGTAATAACATGTTGAGTTTATACATTAAAATTGTAAATTTGACATATAATCTGCTAATTACCAAACACGTTTTTTTTTTTAATTCTGCTAATTTAATATGATGGTCAAACAAGCTACAAAAATTTGTTAACCGTATTCTGATAACGCTATCTGTTATCATAAATATGCTTCTGCCGTTTGCCAAACAAGGCCCTACTCGTATGTCACAAGTGTTAATCATTATGATTTTATCGGTTAAACTAACTGACATGTCTCGTTTAAAACTAACTTGTTTATTTACTCGCAATTATACTATACTTGAATTTTAAAGTGTTATGAGTACCTAAAATCAAATTTGTCATAATTATAAATCATACAATGTGCCACTACAATACTTAAAATGAAATATTGGAGTTTTTGTGTTCACCATTTTGTAAAGAAAAAAAAAAGGATCTGACACAGGAAATTGATACATTATCATAATCATATACTCTGCATGCACAACTGTATTCATCATAGATTCATAGAATTTAATTAGTAAAGAGAAATTATTACACAAATTCTCATTGAAGACGGACACTATCCCTCACAAGCTGAAGACGGATAGTGTCTTTCTCACAATATGCAAGTGGCACAATTTATGGGGTGCTTCATTTTCCCCTACTTGTCCTCCACTTGTCTTTATTATGAGAGAGACACTATCCGTCTTTAACTTACGACGGATAATGTCTGTCACAATTAAGACGCTTTGAAATTACAAAGCGTTTTGCTTTAGACGGACCTTTTTGGTCTGAAATAATAAGACGGGATTTTGTAACCATTTTACAGTTAAATGTGATCACTATCGAAAAACAAGTAACCATAAACTGTAATACTGTCCGAACCATAATGGTTACATTTAACCATAAAATGGTTACATATCGCCGTCTGAAAAATAAGACGAAAAATATCCGTCTGAAACAAGAATTTGTATTGAAATTATTATGTGGTGGAGCGTTGAATTGCTTTATACGAAGAAGAAAGAATTGGATTCTGAAAAAACAAAATATGGCCACAACCAAATTTCAGCTTTTGTTCATTTGATTGAAAGCTACTCTTCGTAAGTATATCTGTATTGTTATCATTGTTTCTATCACTATAGAAAGTGAAAGAGGAAAATTAGAATAAATAATACGGATAATAACCCATGATGAAAATTACGTCGAAAACTACATTGAATAACCGATACTTCACAATAGAAAGAATCGCAATCACGACAAAACAAACAATGAAAAAGAAAAATAGTTACATGTAATGTGAGAAATCTAAAGATAAAATTATGTTGAATATCAGCAAGTCTCCCTTATAACGGATGCATCTGTTATATCCGTTACAAGCTTACGACGGGTCAAATACTACTCAAGTGATGAGTAGATAAGGCAAAACAAATTGCTTCCTCCAAGGCATATTGCTTTTGTCCTATCTATCCTATTTGGACAGTACTTGACCCGTTACAAGCTTGTGACGTCATAAACTTGTTACGGATAAACCCGTTACAAATAAGGATTTGGGAATTGGGAGTGAATATATATGACTTGGTTAGTTTGGCCACTTAGTCACGCGTGTGTACTTGAAAAAGTACAAATAATCTTTTTAACATATTTGTCTCCTAGTTTTTTTATGTGGAGTATGATCAGTGGTGGATCTAGAGGGTTAGCAGAGGCGGTCGTCCCTGCTGGAAAATGAAAATATCGCAAGTTTTAGTTTAAATTTTCAATTTTTTTTGAGTCGATCTTAAGACATTACTAATTCGCTTTCACTAGAATTTTTCGCCCCTCTAACCTCAAATCCTGACTCCGCCACTGAGTATGATCGATTTGATAATAAGTTGGGAGATAAGATTACATGGAACTTCACTTACCTTCATTGTTTAAGACAAATAAATAAAGGTACATGACCTTCTATGGCCATGGAGAGGCTAATTAATCACACTTTAAGCTCTACTAGGAAGGCACATTACCCTTCAAATTAAATACCATTAAGATTATTAGTTTAATTAGAAATTTTTATTGTATTTTTTTTGGGAGTTCAACTAAAAGTAATTAATCACCTAATTAAAACTTTTTTATTTTTCTATAGTTGGTCATCTATAAGTTTGATCTTGTTAGTGTGTGTTGGTATTTGGTAAAGAATGTATATATATAGTCTTATTGTCAATCAACCACTCTTTTATAAGGGTGATTTTGAACAATTGTTGACCAGTGTCGGAATCAGGAATTGATTTCGGAGGCTAACTGGTAATGGTTTAAGGGGAATACAAAAAAAAGTTGAATTTTTTTAACTAAATACTTTGAAATTTTCGGCTGCCAGCGGGGACGATCGCCCCTGCTAGCTCCCTAAATCCGTCACTGTTGATGGTTGTGCCATTTTGCGAGTAACGTAATTTTATTAATTATTTTACTAAGTTATTGAGTTATACTTCTAAGGGGTTCTTTTGTGTAATTCTATTCAAAGGTATTTAACGTGATTAAAAATTTATTGAACCTTAACTATATGCTTAGGTTTTTTTTTATTAAAATGACTAATTTGCATGGATTTTGGGTCCAAATTAATAACTTCAACTTCAAGTCTAGAATATCTTCGATTAGGAATCTTATTTTCTTATTGATCAAATTTAAGTTCATAAAGAGTTGTTATCAAATGGAAACAATCAGTCTAGGCTCTATTAAAACGATTCTTATTGCGAAAAAGTAAAAGAGGGATACATTCGAAATAGAGCAAAATAATAAAACGGGTCAAGACTGAAGACCATGTAAAATAACTAGTACATACGGAGTATAATATTTAACAAATAATTTGTTAATATTTAACAAATTATGATGTTCGTGTACATATTATGTCAATTATGATAGCGCATGATGGTCACATTATCGTACGTACGGAGTATATTAGAATAATAATAATAATAATAATAATAATAATAATAATAATAATAATAATAATAACATGGCAACGTACACGGCCACAATAACATGAGTATTTTTAAACAAACTTCATCATTCAATTCAAGAGCTTCTTGACTATTTGAATTTTTTTTGAAACGATTTAACGATCAATCGTCAGATGAAATAGAGAAGGAATAAATTAAATGATTTTAAATTATGCTATTAGAGAGGACAAAGAAAAACGTTGAGAAAATGATAATAGAGAGGATCCATACGTACTCGTAGCTTGAAAAGTAAAATATCAGGATATGATCCTCTTAATTTTCCAAATGATAATCAAGACAAATTCAGAGTTGTTCATAAAAACTGCAACTCCTTATTTTTGTAAGAGAAATGAAAAGGATCTTAATCTAAAGTATGTAAAAATAGATTAAATTACGTTTTGTACTAGTTATACTCCGTATTATGTAAAATACATCTTCAAACATTACGGTATTATGGCGTTTCCTAATTTCTTTGTCACTAATTCAAGTCGTCTCACTAAATATCATTATTGTTGCTTAAAATCATTTGCTTGAGTTTGTCTTGTATAAGATCATTTCACCATATAATTTCCTATAATTGTTTTCATCATTTGTAACCTATAATAATTATGAAATTAAGAATAAACTATTGTAAAAAATAATGTATTTTAAGATATATCAAAAGATCGTCCTCCACAAGTATTTGTTTAATTGTTAATAACCTCAATTGCTACATGAATAGACACTGATTTCCTTACACACTTAGGTAGATTACATTAGATATTATAAAGCTTAGCTTAAAAGAATCACTAAGTCTTACTTGTAGACGGGTCATGTCGGATTCATGTTCGTGTTATATGTAAACGGGTCACAAATCCTTCAATCCAAACCTGACCCAATTAAATATCGTGTCGTGTTCGTGTCGATCCACTTACATAAATGAATCATCAAGCCTCAATCCTAACCCGTTAATTTCGTGTCGGGTTCGTGTCGCGTTTTCGTGGCGTCACTTTTTGTCAGCTCTACTTACTTGTGACGGGTATATCTCGGGTCAAATAATATCATCCACATGGATAGAAAAGACAAAAATAAAGTGTCTAAAAAAAAAGACTTATAAATAACTTGTCTTTATCTATTCATTTGTGTTTTTTTTAACCGGTCACAAGCTTGTAACGGATATTGTCTCGTTAAAGATTTATGTAATTTGTACATAGGAAACATATGATGGCCGACAAGGGCATTATGAAAGTAACTAGAGCTTTTTTCCTTTAAAGTAAACTTTGACATTTTTAAGTCTATAAGTTTCTTAAACCTAAACCTAACACTTTTATTTACTATTATAATAATAAAAATGGTCGAAGCATATACCATAATGCCATATGTTCTCACCACCATTAATTTTAATTTTTACTTTAATTATCTTAGGTGGAAGATTACAATTTCTCCAAACAAAATGATGGCAGACAAGAATACAATTTATGAAAGTTAGAATTGGGTGAAATTGTTTTATTTATATTATGACTATGATAATATGATATGGACCGACCTTTTATTCAAAAGGGTTAGCTCGTGGGGTAATCATGTTTCCAAGCTTACAAGAGACACAAAAGATAAAAGATATATCATAAAAAATTGACTATACTTCTACATGATTTCTACCCAACTAAAAGAGTTTATTGTTTTTTTTGTTGTGTTTTTTTAGACAAACGTTTACTATCTTATATAGACTATAAAAAAGGAGCATATATAGAAGTCGATACAGCAAAACAAATTGCAAAACAAACATAGGGGAATTAGATACCCCTAAACTACTAGATATTGAACTAAGCGAATTAAAATTACAAGCGAAACTAACCGAAACTGAAATTCGACATTTGTTAAAGGGTGGATGATTTTTGTTGTTGTGTTATTAGTATGTAAAAGGGATAAAGTGAGTGAATTCTTCATGAAAAGTGAAAACTATAAGCTATTGTATGTATGTATGTATGCATGCACTCATGCACTCATGCATGAATGAGTATGTATGTAAGAGATACATCTGTCTGGTGGGCGTAGATAATACACCGTTAGTAAACCAGTATCGTTTCTCTTTATATTTTATTGTATGTTATAACAATTAGGAAGACATGTAATAAATAGTTAATACTTCGTGTTAACAATTGTGTTGCTCGATCATGCTATACCTAGGGTAGATAGTAAGGTTGTGTGGTTAGATGCACTATCTACGCCTGGGAATTCTGCTGTATTCTTCGATTTATCTTTATTGAAGTAATGCCTTTCGGGACTTTCTCCCTCAAAAAGAAAAAAAAGTTACTCCCTCTGCGATTACAATATGTTTCTGCTTGACTTTTTATGGTCTTTTAGGTGACAATTTGACCAGGTTTATTTGTCCTTATATTATTATTATTTTTTGTGGAGAAAATATTTCTATAAAACATTTTTTTATATCAAATGTAAATAACTTTAAATCTTATCGTAATTTTCTAGAACTTTTCAAATATTTATGGTCAAAAAGTCAAAAGAGAATATCAAATTTTGAACCTTCTCATCAATGTCAATTTGTTTTCAATAACACTTATAAGTGGACTCATCACTCATATTACTAGTGTAATGCAAGTTTTTATATTTTTCTTAGCTTATAAGTTTGAAGTAATAAAGTACATAATAACTCCACTTAAAAGCTCCAAATTAAGACCTTAGAACAAAGATGAGTAAGTGAGAAAAAAGTTGAAAAAATCATCACGTGATTAACAAACAAGTTGGTTTATTGGTTTGGTAGAGCTAGGATGGACTAGTTTTACTCATGATAAATAAATAATGGCGGAGTCAGGAATTAAGTTTAGGGACGGCGAAAAATTTAGGGCGGATGAGTAATAATATAAGATATACTCGAAAAAAATAAAAAAAATTCAACTAAGAACTTCGGAAATCTCAACTTCCAGAGAGGACGAGCGTCCCTGCTAGCTCTCCTAACTCCACCATAAGATATACTTGAAAAAAATTAAAAAATTCAACTAAGAACTTCGGAAATCTCAACCTCCAGAGAGGACGAGCGTCCCTACTAGCTCCCCTAACTCCACCACTGATAACGAGTATTTAATTTCGTAGGGAATCATTGCCAAGGAAAATACAGACAACCTAAAAGTAATGCCTATAACAAAATACTAAACAACTTCTAAAGATTAATAAAGACTATATAATACGTAGGGGGTAAAGCATTTGCATTTAGTTAAAACAAAGGCTATATAACATTCTCAATAACTTTGAAAAAAACGTTCAAAAGCCGGTAGCTAGCTCTATAATATATTATTGTAAAATCGTATTTTTTTTTTAACAGATGGAAAAAGAGTAATTTATAATATCCCAAAAGTTATAGAACAAGATAGGCGATTAAGTTGCACTAGAAATCCGACTAGCAAATCTGATTCAATCAAATAGCCACATACAAGTACAAAAATACATACCCACTTTTCTTTTTAAATTTGCAATTTAAAAACAAGAACTAAGCAAAACTATCTATATATTTTTTCAAACAATTATATCAATAATTTTTTTTTTTTTGAAATAAATTGGTGATTGGCTAATTTAATTATATCAATAATTTAATCAGTTAATTGAAGTGAGTTGATGAATAAATTGGTGATTGGCTAATTTAATGTTTATTTTATGGTGAGTGTAAATTCGATTTTGAATAACATGTATTATATTTTTCCATAGTAAACGGTGTCATATGATTAATGTATATTTTTGGTATTCATTCGTACAAATAAGATTATACACCCATATGTAAATTTAGTTAAAACTTATATACAATTTTTTCGAGTTTTTAAAATTTTTGAGTTATATTTTAATTTTTTAGTTGTCAAAATTAAAATCTAATAGTAAAAACATATGTTAATTTTTGCTAAGATTTTATTAGACAATGATGCAAAACAACTAACCATCATTATCATTCATCATACATAATTAGAGCATGGACAAATTTTATTGCAAATGCAAATTCAGCAACCATAAGTCAAGTTAGTAATATTTAACCCGTGCAAATAAGACAGGTCTAGAGAAGTCTAGAGAAAAATAAGACAATAAGTCAAGTGGGTAATATTTTATTATGACGGATTAAGTATTTTTCACCTGTGTAAATAAGACAAGTCTAGAGAATCATAGTATTTATCTTTTTCTACTCAAGTGAGTAATATTTGATCCGTCACAAGCTTGTGACGGATATGTCTCGTGATTCTGCAATACTCGTTGTGTTCTACCTAACGCAAGTACTATGCATGCATGCATGCCACCAATACTTCTGTTTTATTATTGACTTCTTAATAATTCTAACTGTTTTGTACTAATCCACACTTATTAATTAGGACTTAATTTATAAATACAATTATTACAAACATATCCAGCTTAAACCACCTCTATGATTCTGTACCTTCGAGTTCTTGACATTTTTGGTAGTTGGAAAAAGAGCTTATTAATTATAATTAATTATAATCTATAAAGTCTAATTAAACCTTTGCTTCTTCGTGCAAATTATTTATCCCTACATAAATTTGGTTTGCATGAGTAGGGATGTTGGATTAGTATTAACTATTAAGCGGTGACGGAGTCAGGAATTGACTCCAGCGAAGACGAAAAATCTCAGCAGGGACGAACTGGTAATGGTGCAAGGGGAATGCGAAAAAAGTTGAGATTATTTAACTAAATTTCTTTAAAATTTTCGGCCGCCAGCGGAAGCGACCGCCCCTGCTAGCCCCCTAAATCCGGCATTGGTATTAAAGGCTATCACCTAATAAACAAGATTTGACTTGCATTGTAAACTATGTAACGAATACTTCATTTTAGTTGTGTGTTTATCTAGCACACCTTATTTAGAGTGTGTGACACTACATACATAACACTTCAATACTATTTCACACCAAATAATTATATTTTCTTAGAAAATAACCATATCCGACACTATGTGTCCGACACTCAAAGCCAAGTCAGAGTAACATAGTTATAACTATTATTAGTGAAAATAAGTTCAAATGAAGATAAAAGGGTGTATTGTTTATATGATATGAGCATCTAACAAATAAATACCAATCCAACTAATAATCAGTTAGTCTTGTCCAAAACGATTTAAAATTAAAATTAGAATAATAATTTATTGTATACTTTGTACCTTTAATGAAATCACGGTGATTATTTGTAATTTTTTTTTGTTAGTGTGTTGAAGTGAAACCGTAAATGTGGACCAGTATAATAAATAATAGAAATTTAACAATTTCTAATTAGAATTGTCAATGGAATATGTGATAAAGCAAATGATATATTGAGAAGAAATAATTATACAACGGATTAATACTCAATTATGCTCTAATTTGTTTTGTTCATTACACGAACACCTAGCATCTATTGATGCCAATTATCTCCATTATTATTTTCTTCTAAATTATTATACATATCTTAATTAATTACTAAACTCCTATTAAATTATCATAAAATGACAAGCACATAATAAAGGATAATGAGTTTTGAATATAATTATCCTCATCAATCATTACGATCATAAAACCTAGGAAGTAGAAATTAATTATTAAAAAACACAAATTCTCATTTGCGACATACTCTTTTTCGTCAGAAATTGTGACGGAACTAAATGTAATCATTATTTAATAGATAACATTTTATGAGTGATTATTTTTATCTTAAAATGGCCATATTATTTAGGGTCGTTACAAGTTGTGACCGTTACAAGAGATCCGCATTTTGATTAAAAAAATAGGCAATATAGGTAATAAGCATAGAGGGCAATGACAAGGAAGCAACATTCCAATTAAGACCCCCTCGTATGCATCCAAAGGGCACGTTCGCCCTATACCCTTAGATCATGGGATACCCCCTTCCATTTCATGTGGTCTAACCGTACGTCCTTTTTTTAATCTTATAAATTAATTTCTAAAGTTGGTTTGTTAAAACTAATTTGTACTCGCTTGATTGTTATGGTTAGAAGTCGATTTGTCGTAAGGGACGCGACTTCAGTGGCAGAGCTAGAATTTTCAGTGATAATATGACACTCCTTGTGTTTTCGTTTGCCTATATAGTTGTTGGGAGGATGATAAAATTATAAGGTAATTAGTTAGGTTTTTGGTAAGAAAAAATTACTCCCTCGGTTTTTTTTATATAAGTCGTTTTAGACTTGTGCACATGAATTAAAAAATATTAATGGATGATATAACAATTATTTATGTACAATTAATAACCCTTGAAAATCTGGAAAAAAAAAAAAAAAAAAAATTGCTCCCTTAAATCTAACTCTCGTTGGTTATCTTTCCCTAACTAATCAATTATATGCAAAAAAAATGAAGTGCATGTGCATGGAAAATGGAAAAGAACACATGAAAAAGGTAAAGAATATCTAAAACGACATATAAATTGAAATAAATTGATTTTTCTAAAACGACTTATATAAAAAAAACAGAGGAAGTACTGAGAAAAGTGGATGACAAATAAGTGTAGGAGTTATAATATGGTAAATGCTGTAATATTCGGGGGTCATGGAACCTAATTAGTAGCAAATAAATGGTAGCACTCGTTATCCCAAACTTCCAAAAAATGGTCAAGATTGTCAATTTTTACTATCCAAAATCCTTACATACGAGACTAGTAGTAGTAGTGCTAGTAGAGTGGTGTGGTCGAACTTTTTACCACCGCTTGCTAGTAGTGCTGTCTCTCTTGATTCGATATTAATGTAGTAAGGCTCTCGGCCTTCCTTTTTCAAAAAAAAAAAAAAAAAAAAAAAAAGGTAAAAA
>JAOWBH010141017.1:0-13447 GCA_028566215.1 Silene coronaria | reverse complement strand
CATCTTTATGACATAAACACTCACTTGTATTGTATTTCATGTATTTTCAGTTATATTTATTGTTTATCACATGTAATTAATCTAACTTCTGATTCGACCATTAATTTCTATCTGAATAATTCACCGACATAGTTTAAATAGATTCATATGTTTAATCTACTGTTTGTTACATTGCATGCATATAACCGATGATATATCAATTATTAATGAACTCCCCAATCAATAGTAGAGGCCGCTATCGAGGCGGTCGGGGTTAGCTGTTCGATTAAAGAGCTTCCTAATACGTACCCTTACCCCTTACTTGGAATCTCTTTGAACATCCGTATTCGCGGGCATTACGAGAGTCATTCAAGATATAGAATGCTAAGGGTGACGAATTCTTGGTGTTCATGTCACAACTTTGTGTCTCGACATGGCATGAAGTATTCGAACGGTTCCAATTTTCCACAAAAAATGGTGGCGACTCCACAATGCAGACTTGTTCAACCTTTCATCGTTTCTAAGCCTTTTAAATCGGTAACAACCCATGACTTGACTCGCTCCGCGAGGCTCCGTGGGAGATGTGCCGCCGCCTTGCCTCTAAACGGACGCGCGGGTGCACGCGGCGCGGGTGGCCTGTGTCCACAGTTTAGCGACTCTGCCGGGGATGATACATTAGACTTAGTCTAACATGACCCGTGGTGAAACTTGAACGAGGTTGGGGATATTAGTTAATATTCGACAATTTTTGGTTTTCATTACTCGATCTTCTTCAATCGTTCTATCTAGCCTTTCTATGCTTTTAACCTACCATATTCGACCAATCGTCCTGTCTCGATGGTACAATTTCCTATTTATTCCTAGAGATGGATAGCGATTGACGTCATCCACACTATGATATTTACTCATGTTTGTATCAAGAGCATTTACTACTCGCGAGAATGGAACTAGGAATCGACCTTACTCATGTTTGGTTCGAACATCTCCACAGACCAGAGGTTTATTGCTTGGTGTGGCAACCACTCATATAAACCAAAACCCGTTACTAACAATTTTGCATACTGTTATAATGCTTGTTCGTGTGTATACATGTTATGTGATATCCGTGTCCATTTTATCACCTTTTGTAAACAAAACCATGTCAAAATTTCTGTAAAGTAATCCACTTTAAAAAAAAAAAAAAATTCAAAAATTCAAAAATGTCTTCTTCACTGTAAATGTACAAAATCCATTTCCAAAATGTAAATAAACTTTTTTTCGACATTTTAAACATCTAAATCAAATAAGACCAAGTCAAGTTTTCATCGGATTTCATAAATCAATGTCCTTATAAATTAAGGGTCTTTTGTTCGAATTCATAGGCGTTACGTCGTCATTTTAAATTTTCGAGTTACATCCCGAAAAGCCACACACGACGGTCGATTGGGCAACACATTTTCAAACATTAAAAGTCCTAAATTTTTGTCGCTCTGTTAAGCATCAAACATGTCACCCGAGTGCCACCTGCACGCGCACCTCGTTATATACACCGAGTCAGTCTTGTGTTTTTCGTGCGTTGTCTTTTGGGTAAGTGTGAATCGTTGTTGAATGGATTTTGATACGCCGTCGGTTCCTTCTCGGTGCAAGATCTCTGGAGAAGCAAGCAACAACGCAAGTGTTCAGGGTCCAAATGCTCTTGATGAAGTCTTGGCCGCGATCCTTGGCCTTCAAACTAGCCAGGATGTTGCTTACACCCGACTACAAACGATCGAAAATCGCATCGTTACGGTGGAATCCCGATTGCCACCAACTGAAACACCCATAGGGGATCTGTCACCACCTCCTGGTGAAAATGGCAAAATTGCTGGAAATGACACTCACATACCCACTGAAGCTGAGAAACGCTTGAGCTATTTGGAGGAGCAACTCATGTACCTCAAAGATAATGACATCTATAGGGAGAATAGTCGAAAATATGAATCTGTCAATGCTCAACTGCCTACTAATTTTACCATAACAGATATTCCCAAGTTCAAAGGACATGAAAATCCTCTAAATCATATATGTGCTTTCGAAGACTACATGTCCATCAAGGGAAATAAACCCAAGATGTGCTTAAGGATCTTTCCTTCATCTCTTGATATAATTCCTAGATAGTGGTTCTACTCTCTAGATCATAAGAAGCTGACAACTTGGGATGATGCTGCGATCGAGTTCACTAAGCAATATGTAGATAATGCAGAAATCCAGGTAAATATACGTACTCTCGAGGTCTTGACCCAGAATGATAAGGAAGGCATCACAAATTTCTTGACCAGATGTAGAAAAACTAGTACTGAGTTGGTATAGCATCCCAAAGAATCAGTTCTGGTCGAAAAGTTCATGGACAATCTTAAGCCAATCTATGCGAGCCATTTGAGATATCAAAACATCAAGTCCTTCAAAGATTTAACCGTACTAGGCACCAGAATTGAAGATGATACCGCAAGGGTGTCTTATCCAAAACTGAAGGTCGTGGATATCAAGGCTCATCTTCTACTGGAACACGTTCTTACGGGTCCACTAGCAAAGCTGATGAAGTTAACCTCCTGGAAACTTCCAACTCCAAGAAAAACACACCATTGAGAAAATTCACTGACATCGGTGATACTTACACCAATGCTTTTGGCAAGACTGATAATGCTAGGCAAGATAGAGCCTATTGGGCCTACACATGATTCTGCACCCGAAAAAAATAAAAGCAAATTCTGGGGTGGCAATGCCTATTGTCAATTTCACAGCGGAAAGGGTCATGTTACGGAGAAATGTTTCAAGCTTGCACCTCCTTTAGGATATGAATAAAGATGGGAGACGGCCAAATCCTCCCCCATGTAAGCCTAGCAATACCGAAAATCCTCTTGGAATTTTGGTGATCACTACAGATGAAGAGCCTATAACAAATCATTCACATTTGATCTCACCAATCAAAGACCTAGAACAAGAGGAAGAAATGAACAAAATGATAAAAGAAAAATATGCTCAACCTTGGTATCTAAGGCTACAACTGGAAATGGAAGAAAACAAAAAGAAGTCTGCCTCGCGCTACCTGGATTTCATCGATAATCCTCTTGAATTGATAACCTTTGACAATTCTGATAAGAAATATTCTGCTTATATAGTCGGTTATTCGGAGGACCGAATGGTGGGGTATATACTGCCACAATGGGGTTCAGACGCAAATGAAAATAGTAGGGTAACTAAGGCTTAGCATCAATGGTGGTTTAGATCAGCAAAGAAGATGACAGATCTAGAATGGAAGACCAAGATGGATCTGAATTACTACTGCATCACCAACATGAAGCTCTACTACCCTGAAAGGAGAACCCGGACACAACGAGTATGAGTCCGAGTCAGAGTTTGAGTTAGGGTCCGAGTCACTCCTCCTTATGTTTTTCCTTGTAATTTATCTTCCAGCCTAGCATCTTCTAGCGACAGTAATCTGGGGCTTGTCCCAGCGACTGTCCCTCTACTTCCACTGACTAATGATCAGTTGGCGTCTTTGTTTCAGTTTTTCGCAAATTTTATTATGAATAAATCAGATTCTGCTTACTCCTCGTGCTTTTATACTTTCAATTCTATTTATGACGATACAAGGGATGATCCTGACCCCGACACAATTGAATTACCTCTCTACATAATAAAAGAATATCTAGAGGGGGGACAATGGGGCACCGGTTATAGAAAATACCAAACCAATAAATGTGGGCACAGACCTAGACCCTAAGGAACTTAGGATATGGACAACCTTAAACACAACTGAAAAAGAGGAGTTTATCGGACTTCTCAATGAGTTCAAAGACATTTTTGCCTGGTCCTACAAGGACATGCCAGGGATAGACAGGGACATAGCTGAGCATCAAATCCCCGTAAAGCATGGATACAAACCGGTGAAGCAGAAGCTTCGACGAATGAGAACATAATGGGCTCTAAAAATCAAAGAGGAAATAGACAAACAATTCAAAGCTGGGTTCATCAAAGTTTCCGAGTATTCTGACTGGGTGGCTAACGTAGTCCCCGTACCCAAAAAGGATGGGCGAATCCGAGTTTGTGTTGACTTCAGAGACCTAAATAGAGCAAGTCCAAAAGATGATTTCTCACTGCCTCACATTGATATCCTGGTAGATAATACAGATGATCACGCATTATTGTTATTCATGGATGGGTATGCCGGGTATAATCAGATCAAAATGGCCGAAGAAGACATGCACAAGACTGCGTTCATCTTTGCATGGGGTACATACTGCTACACGGTTATGTCGTTTAGGTTAATAAACGCTGGAGCAACATACCAACGGACCGCTACAACCTTGTTACTTGACATGATGCATAAAGAGGTGGAAGTTTATGTAGATGATATGATTGATAAATCCAAAGATCGAGAAGGACACATTACCAATCTACGACGATTCTTCCTCTGACTCCGCAAGTACAACATGAGACTTAATCCTACTAAGTGCGCATTTGGAGTCACGTCAGGTAAGTTGTTAGGCTACGTTGTCAGCCAACGAGGAATAGAAATTGATCCATCCAAGATCAAGGCTCTAATCGAGATGCCTCAACCTCAGACAGAGAGAGGCGTAAGGGGCTTCCTAGGTAAAGTGCAATACATCAGTCAATTCATCTCAAAACTTACCATGATTTGCGAGCCTATATTCAAGAAATTGAAGAAGGCAACTAAATCGATATGGGATGACGATTTTCATAAAGCATTTGAAAAGATAAAAGAGATTCTGGCTAAACCACCAGTTCTTATGCCACCGCAGAAAGACCAACTTCTATCTTTGTATCTTACGGTCACAGACACAGCCATGGGAGCCATGCTTACCCAAATAATTGAAAAAGAAGAAAAGGCTATCTACTACCTTAGTAAGAAGTTCTTGGAATATGAGGTTAAATATACACCCCTCGAGAAGACTTGCCTCGCTCTTGTGTGGGCAACAAAGAAACTATGTCATTACATGCTCAGTTATTATTCAGTTAACGTATACTCAAAAATGGATCCGATCAAATACATATTCGAGAAACCAGTGCTTAATGGCCGCCTAGCGTGATGGACACTGATGCTATTAGAGTTCGATCTCAAATTTGTTCCTTTGAAAGTCGTAAAAGGACGGGCAGTAGCTGAATTCTTCACTGAAAATCCGATTAAGGATACCCAAGTTATAGACACATAGTTAGTCCCAGACGAAGATATCTTATATACCGACGCTGAATCTTGGGACTACTTTGACGGGTCTTCTAATATAAGAGGATACGACATAAAAGTGTTGCTCATTTCTTCTGATGGTGAGCATACGCCGATATCGGTCAAACTCGACTTCGAGGTGACTAATAACGCTGCGGAATATGATGCTTGTCTAATCGGATTACAGATAGCAGTAAGCCTGGGTATAAAGAGACTACAAGTACACGGGGATTCCTCTCTAATAATCAATCAAATCACTGGTTCATGGAAAATTTGGAGTGAAAGCCTAGCACCTTACCAAGAAAGGATAGACCAAGTAGCCCAGTTCTTTGACCCTGTTACTTACTTGCATCTGTCTAGAGAGGAGAATCAGTTCGCAGACGCTCTTGTGAAACTTGCGTCACTGATCAACATGCCTGACAATATGATCGAAATGCCCCTTTGCATTGAGAGACATTCAAAACCAGCTTATGTGCATTTCTTAAACCAGGATGAAAATCAAAAGGAACGTTGGTACCAATCCATAATGAATTACAAACTCACCGGCGAGTACCCACTAGACATGGATAGTAAAGTACAAAAAGCTATATGACATCTTGCTGCATAATTCGTCCTAAACCAAGGTGACTTATACAAAAGAACACCTCAATGTGTCATTCTGCTTTGCCTCGATCATTCGAAATCAAATAAGGTCATGGAAGAGGTTCATAACGGGGAATGCGGTCCCCACATGAGTGGTCCCATGATGGCCAAGAAAATATTGCGTCTAGGATATTACTGGACGACCATGAAGGCAGATTGTGCTAAGTACGTATACCGTTGTGATAATTGTCTAATCTTCAGGAATGTACAGCACGTCCCACCATCTCTGCTCTATACAATGACATCTCCTTGGCCATTCTCTACATGGGGAATATACAGCATAGGGAAGATCACTCCGCCAAGAACTGGAAGCCATTGCTTCATTCTGGTCACAATCGATTACTTTACTAAATGGGTTGAGGTAGCTTCATATAATACATTAAATTCTAAACAAGTTGCCAAGTTCATACAAATCAACCTCATATACCGTTACGGGTGTCCGCATGAAATCATCAGTGACAATGGGTCCCACTTGCAAGCAGAAATGGAACAATTGTTGGCTAAGTACAAGATCAAACATCATCACTCTTTTCCATGCAAACCACAAACCAATGAGGCTGTAGAAGCGGCAAATAAGAATGTCGTGACAATTCTAAAAAAGATGATATACAATTACCGAGATTAGCCGAATAAGATACCATTTGCATTATGGGGGTATCAAACTTCATCTAGGACGCCCACTGGGGCTACTCCTTTCTATCTAACTTACGAAATGGAAGCTGTATAACCGGTAGAAGTAGAGATCCCATCTCAATGTATCCTACTCAAAAGTCAGATACCAGAGGCAAAATGGAACAGATGCAGATATGAAAAACTCATCCTCCTGGATGAACAACGGTTACGGGCTTTGCATAGCATTCAGATGTATCAAGCAAGGATTAGAAAGGCTTTCTAAAAAGGTCAAGCCACGAAACATCAAGGAAGGGGATTTAGTGCTCAAATCAGTCCGCGACCTTCTACCGATCGATCCAAGAGGGAAATTTAAGCCTAATTGGGCAGGACCATATCTTGATAAGCCTATCCTATCAGAAGGGGTAGTTAGAATCACAGACTTAGATGGGAACGAATTCTCGAACCCGACAAATCTAGATCAATTAAAGAAATACTATCCCTGACTATACACCACGCTCTGTGGATCCGCGCGTGACGCTCTTGTGTCACGTCCTACACGGCCCTTGGCCAATCTTTGTGGTGTCATTGTCGCTCTTGCATTTTGACATCCTTTTTATCATCCTCTAAATCGTCAAAATAATATAATTGCATCTTATCGGAGTAAGTAAAGCACCTTGCTTACCGTTCCTAAGTTCATTATAAAGCTCTTGCTTTAAACGTTTATTCCTTTGTGCATGTTGAACTACGTCGTTGGTTTGATTTCATCTTAAAGGTGAATACGTAAGCAGCCCTTTTAAAGGGAACAACCACATCTTTAATGCGTAAGTAGAAGGACAGTTTTAATTAACTGAAATTCGAAAAAATAAATAAATGGGACAATCACAAGTTTCTAAACTACATGTCTTCTTATTCATTTAATAATAATAATATGACATAATAATAAAATCGCTGAAAATAAAGTCTAGGCTAGGATTCTAAAAATCTCGCGATTTGTTACAACAAATAGTAATCTAATAACAAATAATAATAAAAGTCAAAGGCCTATTCCAAGTCTTTCATCTTCCCTTTGCCTTTGTCATTCTTCTTCTCATCTCGGCCTCGGGGTGGTCGTTATTGCACTACCTCTTACCTAATCATCAAAGGTCTTTCCCGTGGCCTTGATCAACCATCTCTCATCTTCACCATCTTCTCAATTGGAGAATTCTTCCTTAACTTCTTCTTTGGGTGGACAACTTGAGACCCTTCTCCTACTTCAAGCTCAGCAGAGTAGTCTTCTTTGTCCTTAGATGCATCGCGTCTTTTGTATTCAGTCGGCTCAGCCTTCCTCAGTTTCTCGTGCTCTTCAGAAGTGGCACCTTTGGTCCATTACATGTATGAATCATAAACCCATAAGGAGCCAGAATGAATAAGTATATACCATATGTTTCTCTGCATCCAACGGATAGCCCATTCGCGGCATGATTCAGAAGTACGAGCAAGAGCGGTCTGAGGGACAGTATCAAGCTTCGTATCTTCTGCTTTAAACCCACCTGTCTGAGTAGCCTCTCGGGAAAAATAATAATCATGAATTCCAAGATGGAAAAACGAACGGATCGTGTAGGGTCAAGCGATGATACACCAAGGAATGCCTGCAGGCGCCACCATGGCACAATCCATCTGATGAAGGGTCCTCCCTCAATCTTCTTCTTATTCTACCAATAGTTGCAGATATATGAGAATTCAACATTAAAGAGCCTAGTTCTCATGGCAATGGAACGAGGATGATAGGACAACGGTTTGACTGGGGGATCAGTTAGTCTCAATCTCTCCATAAGCCATATCTATCAGAAAATGAACAATTACTGATACAGAAAGAAAGGAAATTATGACAGTCAAAGAAGAGATAAAATAAGGATAATTCAATTTACCTGTAAAATAAGCGGGCTCCCACAGTACGGCAAGTCACGATCGTCTTTCCGGTCATCTAGTCCAAGAATAGTCTCTCCTAGAATCAAGCATGCTGGGCTCCTATGCAGCTCCATTTGCTCCACAACAGAGAGAAGCCTCGGGTCACCTCTCATATCCTTATCGACACACCCACGGAAAATATAGCAGTGCAAGAGGCAAAATCCGAAGGCCTTACTTCTCGAGATATACGATGAGGTATGGTCATTCCTATCCATGAACCGGTCTAAGAGGTCGAATATTCTGACTCCTTTCGAGGTTAATATACGGTCTACTTCAGCTCGAGTAAGGCCTAAGAAATTCCTGAACTTGTTCTTATAGCCTTGAGAACTAGGTGGTACTACCGGAGCATTTTCCACATCCCACCCACCAATAGCAGCTATCTCCTTGAGAAATGGACAAATTTCACCTCCCGGAAATGCAAAAACATGAAAAGAAGGGTTCTAATACTCAAGACAAGCATCTAGAAAGGGTTTCAATACCTTAACTTTTTTTATGATGATAATGATTCCTATCCCATATGCTTCCATGTCATGCTTCTCTACATTTGTGTATTCGTTGACCTATTCCTTAACTCGGTTTTCGAAAATATCCATCTTAATATTATTCTAGAAGATTTTATAAGAAGAGGATGTTTGGTGATGAGAATTGTGAGATTGAAGGCCGGATTCACCCTTTATATATAGGTTTTTGACTTTTCAAATCTCGCTTAGGAAGAAAGTAACTGGAGAGACGACGCGGCTCCTGCTGCGCCTTCAAGAAGCGACGCAATTGTGGCTGCGCCAATTCCTGGCCATTCTTTGCTGGAAGCCGCCATCAATTTCTTTCCATATTCAATTTTTGGCAAGTTTTTACTATTCCTATAGGATTAACATGTGATGTTCTGGAATTTTCCTAAATTTCGAACCCCGAATCACTGGGACCCGCACATCGAGACATTTCTCCGCGACATTTCGTTTTTTGTTACGAATCACGATTCACACTTGCCATTTCTATCATTTTTTTCTATTAGGGGTACCACTCCCCAGTCCGGGTCGCATTTATGTGTTTCGTGTCGCCCCATTTAGTAGGCGGGCATTTTTTTCGATTTGATCGGCATTTTTGTTTGGTTGTTCAGAGCTAAAACTTGTAATTTTCAATTATTATTAATTCAATTAATTCATTTTGTTTCAATTTTCTCATTTCATTTTCATTTTCAGTTTCATTTAATTGATCCATTTTGTAAATGTACTTGCTAAGTAATGATTATGCCTTTTTTGTATTTTTCGGCGACATAACGGCTGAAATTTTGCCTAGCCGAACCTATATGTAAGCTAACCTGCAGGCAAATGACTCCTAGCAAGGCTCCAATGGCACGCAGGCCAGACATATATACATAAAAAATCGAGGATAATGTACAAAATGGACTATACAAATATCCGGACTCATGTCCGTCATCAAAAATAATATCAGTCATCTGATAGGAGATCATCCAACTCCTCCTGAAATGCCAAACGCTCTTATTAATTGGCAATCTCCGCATCACGAGCTTCAAGCTCCCGCTCCAAATGAGCCATGTCGTCGCGGACCACTGCCAAGTCGGGCTCCAGCTCACGCTCATGCTACATAGAAAATGCGAGTCATTACCATCTGATGCGAATGATATCATTATCAAATGAATAAAAAGAAGAAGAGGTTCTTACCCGTGTCTTCGAGCCACCAGCTAGAGCCTCTACAACTGTCGTCCTCAAGCGGTTGGCCATCCCCAATAACTCAACATGGCTCGACGACCGTACCTGCATTTAAAATTCCAAGCCATTAAACTATGTTCATACATGTAAAGAAAAATGGGAAGTGAAGCTGTGAACTGGAGGCTTACCCTCCTAACGACATGCTGCCACTTGTCCAGCCCAGCGTCAGCCACCTCCTCAGGGAAGGTGTCCACTGTCGTGTGCACCACCGTATCAGCATCCGATTCGGGGTACTCCAGTGTGTCCGGGTAAGCTGGGGGCTCGGCACTCTCTTCGTCGATCTCCTATATATAAAAGCATCAATAATTTGATGAAATGAAAGCAAGTAGTAATGGTTTAAGAGAGAAATGAAATCAATACGTACCACTATCGGCCAGTAAGCCAGCCGTCTCTGTACAAACTCCGAGTAGTCCAAGTCTGGCCAAAAAGGGCATCGCCACCTAACCCAGCTAAGTATGTCGCCTTCTCCTCGACAGAAAGCTCCATAAACCTCGTCCGAGGTGGGTTGATAGGGACAACGAAGCGGTCACAGGAGCACTGGCGAGACAGACGCTCACCTAAGTACCAAACAGGTCCCATAGGCGTCGTCAGAAGGAGCCTACGTGAGATCATAGGCCTAAGTCAATCATCTACGAAGGCCGGAACCTCTGAGTAAGCCTCCCAAGGTCTCGGAGTTCACTGATCAATACAAAACGGTATAAGGCAAATGAAATGATAAGCCGTATGAAATCAAGAAGACAAAAGAGGAGTTCCACTTACGTTCTCCAACCTCAAGGTGTTCACTTGCCTCCTGCAAGTATCGTACGAAGGCTGCTGACTCTTCTTCCGACAAACAATCCAATCCCTCACATTGGGATATTGTTGAGCCACGTCCGCATCCCGGGCCGGAGTAAAGCCGGCAAAGTAAGAATATATCCAGGCCTGCAAGAAATATAAGCAATCATTTGCTATTATTCAAGGCAAATTCAAATTCAAATTTGATATTTACGAGCAATCACTTGCTATTTCAAATAGATTCAGGTTCAAATTTGATATTTACAAGCAATCATTTGCTATTTACAAGACACTAACCTCGAGTTCAAATTCGGCATTTATGGGCAATCATTGCCTAAATCCAAGTCGAATATTCAAAACATTCAAATTCAAGACATTTATATGCAATCATTTGCTATTTACAATCATTTCTATTTCATACGATCATTTGTAATGAAACAATGAAATACGAAAACAAGTGGCATACCTCCAAAACTAGCCCGGGTCCGACGGTGGCAGGAGAAGTCCATCTCTCAATCAAATCGGGATGAACCATGGCCCTCATGGATCGTGTGAGGACCGCGAAGCTCGGGGTAACCCAGTCGAAGCGGCCTAGGCCGCCTAAGTATGACATATACGGGAGTAACTTCGTCGACAGCCGCTCACCCTTGTCATCGAAGTAAATCGATGACAAGAACCACCACAACCAAAGTCGAGCCCTCTGCTCCAGAATACAAGCCAGAGGGGTCACCTGTGCTCCACCAATGGTCATCTGAATGGAAGCTGGCCTCTTGCCATCAAAATAATCCTGAATGTAAGAGCTGGGGACCAACCCAGGAACTCGGACAGCGGCCTTAGGCAGTTTCCAGCCAATTAACCTCTTGGCCTCTGCTGAGTCGGCCCTCATAGCCGTCTCAGGCCACGCCATCTCTTCCTCTCTGCACGGAAGACCGGAGATCATCCCAAAATCCTCTACAGTGACCCCGATCTCACTAAACGGCATGTGGAAGGTCGAGGTAGTATCCTAGAACCGATCCAAGAAAGCTCGAATCAGGCACATGTTGGCCCGAATCTGCTTTGCTTGGATCTCAACCCAAGCTCTAACCAAAGGCCTGGATGCATTCCGGTCAATCATCGACCTCTCCTTCTTGGTAAGCTTACCACGAGCATCCATCATCGTGGTATAGCCAGGGAAAGACCGCATGTTGCCGACGTCCTGCATATTTCAAGGTATAAGCATAAAAAATAAACAAGGAAAAGCAAGACACCGTAAAATAAGAAGCCTACTATGCTCCTCGCTGCTCGATAAGACAAGTGGCTCTCCTCTACCCAAATCAAATGGTGGCTAACCCACTTCTCGGCCCAACCTGGAGCCGGGGATAGCAACCGACCTCTACTCCGAGTCTGAACTCTCCTCAGGCTCTCCTCTGCCTTCTAAGTCGCCGGAACTCTCGTGTGAACCACGAGAGCTCGCTTAGTCTCATACTCGTACCCCATCGGGTCCCCCTCCCTGCCAGAAGTAGAAGCAACATCGCCTACAAGTAAAAAAGAAAGCTAAAGTCATGGTTTCAGGCCACTTTTCCGAGTCAAATGAGATGAAAATTATTTTTCATATTCATGTCACGTTCCAACGTGATATTTACAAGCCATATATTCAAAGAAAATCGAAAATTCGGCAGCATTTCGGCTACAATTCAAATTATTAGCCAAAATAACTGTCCTAGAGGCGCGACAAAAGACTGCAAATTTGATTATGCACAAAGTTTATCCATAATCTCGGGGTCTCAAAACAACAAGTTTCGTCAAAATCCGAAATGTTTTGGGTCATTTTCGAAGCCTATAAGCGTGTATACACAAAACCATCTCAAGCTAGCCTAAACTTGCCTACGAGGGGTGAAAATTAGAAACAAATACAGGGTTATGCTCCTAATATAGCCGATTACATGATTCCAACGTCAAATTGGCGGGACAAATTCGTTTAAAGCGAAAGCCCCAATTTTTAAAAATGTTAGGGAAGAACAAACCCTAATTTTTACCCCAAGTTCTATCAAAATAGACAATATTGAGCAAAGACAATATGTATACCTGGATTAGTCATGATCCATGATGAAAATGGGTGTGATTTTTGATGGATTTCAAGAGATTTTGTGAGAGAAGTTGAGAAGTTTTGTTTTTTTGATGAAATGAAACTATCGTGCCTTTCTTCCTGTTATACTGAGGAGGGACGAGCTCAAGAAAGGACGCATTAGGGGCTGCGCCCCTTCCTGAAGTCGCAGCCCAGGGTACGCCTGTTCCTAGACATATTTTCAGCTCAACGACTTCGTTGAGAGTTCTTTAGGCGTGGGCCATTCCCCCCAATATTTATTCGAATATATATTCATATATATTTATTTTTAGAGGTTCATTCCTTCTTCGGTATCGGTTCTCCGATCGGATCTCCCCAGCGGATATTTTTCCGAACATCAAGCTTTCCCCCCAGCGAGGGTCCACAATTTTTACCAGCTATTTGTGTAACACATCGCATTTTCGGTCATTATAATAATCGATTATATTGAATATTTTATTATTAAAGTTATTTTTATAA
>JAOWBH010140997.1:2080-13451 GCA_028566215.1 Silene coronaria | reverse complement strand
GATTAAAGGTTGTCTACAGAAGGTAATCCTTCTATCTTTGCTTTGTTTATGGGTTGTATTTTCAGTGATTAGCCTGCGTATTCTTGATATTAGTTTGATGTATGTTGCTCACCCCTTGGAATGAAACACATTGTACTGGAACTATGTAAGTAGATATTTCGTCGTTGCCTTACTGTTTAAATCAGATGTCTTTCCAATATGGTTGCATACTCCAAGTATTGGTTCTCGGATTCGCTCAAACCCCAGTGAAAAGTGCGTTGCTTTGAACGTATTCTAGCATGGCCTTTGCTTCAAATTTATGTATCAGGGACCTTTTTAGAGTGTCAAATCTATTGGATGTGGCATATTCTATTATATTAACATTAGTCAACCTTGCTCCCATTCAATAGGTGTACACAACCCTCATGTCATAACTTGCTCTCTCTTCTTGGCCTTCGATTATTTACGAAGTTGATGGAATTTTTTGACAACAAAAAATTGGCTTGCTGTGTAATAGTGTTTATCAGTCAATCTGAAGCTCTATTTAGAAAAGAAAATAGGTCTGATGGAGGAATTGTTATTTCTTGATATCTCCCCTTTTGGAAAGCAGTTCTTGAAATATTCAATGACGAGAACTGCTTTACTGCTACTTAGATCTAAAAAAAGAGAACCGCTTTACTGGTTCATGATCCTTTGAGTATGTTTGTCTAATTCTCCTTATTTCTACTGGTTGACTTTGGGGAATATGCAGATGGTGAAATGTGATGGCTATTTTCAAACAGAAAATGGTCCTAGGTATTTGGTAACATTTCTATCGTCACAAAATGGAAAAGGACAACAGAGAGCTCTTTAGTGTTGCGCCTTTTGGAAGTGACCAAAGCCGAGGTTAGTTGGACTAATTCGTATATTGAAGTCTACGTGTTGTGTTTTGCCTGATGATATGGAATAAATAGAGAAGATACCTAACATTTTATCATTTATTGCAAGTCTTGCAACTAAAAGGAAAAAGAACAATTGATCTTTTGCTTTATTGAAAGTGGACGGTTTTTATATTAGTTTATGGATTGCAAACTTGCAATTATGCCTGAGGGAAGGATAGAAAACTGATATTATTAGTAAATGGAATTGGCTTTAGGAACATTGCATTCTTTTCTTCAGCAACTGCGACCTGACATTTCTCGGGTTGGCCGAATATTTCCTTTTTGTGATTTGAATGTGTTTAAGCATTGATTTAAGCTACAGGCTACTTCACTATGAAATTGGGAGGAAAAATCAACGTGCCAAGTGTGTGATGAGCGTGAGATCTTACCTCACTTTCCATTCGAGTGTCATCACTTGAATCACTAGATAAAATGTTCTCCTGTTGGTGGTTACTGAAAGTGTGCTTGTTGTCTGTCTCTAGAAGCAGCTTATTTCTGTGAATTCCTTGTCGCTAGCCTAAGGACCTCAATTATGTCGACCCCTTATGTTTTTGGTGTTCACCCTAACACAATTATGATGGACTAAAAAAGAAAAATGGCTTTAATCTCAATGCTTATTGTATCGTGAAGTAGCCAAGTGCGACACATTTTAAACCTCAGGTTCCGTTATTGGTCATCTGTAAACCTCTCTTGCCTGTGTTTTTTATGTAATGATAAGGCTTTGTACATCCGGTAAAAGGCATCGTACATCTGGTAAAGCACTTAGCCACAGGCAAGAGCTAATAAGGTTATGTTGTTGCTGCACAGTAACTCAGCTATTCTTGTATTTACATACATGAACGTATTTACACTATCGACTGCTATAGCTCAAGCCTGAGAAATGATTGAATATGTCTGTGTGCCCATTTCAGTCGGACGATCCCCCACTCTCTGTTATGCATATTCAGTATGAAGGATGGCCAGACCATGGGGTCCCTAGTGATACATTTGCTGTTCGAGAGATCTTGAAAATAACATTTAAGCTGCCACCGGGTCCAATTGTGGTTCACTGCAGGTTCACTTCGTACTCGTCTTACATTTTGGTCCTGCCGGAGTGCCCGGTATATCAATCTTTGATTTTTTGTGTATCCGTTTTGTTTTCAGTGCTGGCATTGGGCGTACTGGGACATATTGCACAATTCATGACGCAATCCAACGCATTCTTGCTGGAGATATGTCTGCATTAGATTTCTTTAATACCGTCGATGTCTTCAGATCTCAGAGACTTGGAATGGTTCAGACCAGGGTAATGCTTTTCTATGATTGTTGAATTATTCACCTTTTTCTTTTCCGGCTGCCTTGAGTCTGCTGCTAGTCTTGGGTGAGACCATCTAACTGTAGGATAGGATGAGCTTTTGATGTTCGTTGGCAAGACACGTTTTCAACCCCGAATCATGAAAGCTCACCCCCAAGACCTTAAATATTCCCATCTCCTGCTGAGGACCATCTTACTTAAGTTTTAGCCAAACTATTAGTTCATGTACATCCTTAATTAACACTCACACATTGTAATGGCTCAGACATTGTCTTATACATACAAAACCCGCCGGAATCCATCTATACAGCTTTTAAGACAACCCAAGTCCTTACATATTACTCATTTATTATCGGTTTAATGGCTTAGTTTCACATGTAAGACCCTCTCATAAGAGTTCTTGTGGATCATCTGATGTTGCTATCACGTATTGTATCATCTTTTCTGTTCACTGCGACCATTTCACCATCTTCAATAACTAAATAACGTCAATACTGAAATTAACAACTACTCGTATCTATCTAACCGGAGTTCCCAAAACTATCTTGCAATTCTGCTTTTAAAGTTATTTTTATGAACTTATATTTAACTCATTTCCATATCTAACGATTTTTTTATCTATCTAAATGTGCCATTCATTCAGGATCAATATGAATTTTGCTACAAGGCTGTCATTGATACACTGGAGGAGCTAATAGCAGAGTACAATGCTAACAACGAGGCTTGATGGGTATATCGTCCCCTTTTTTCTGCCACTAGTTAGCCATCGATGATTCACGAGCAAGTCTTCTATTTTTAAGTCATGAATAATCAAAATCATAGTGTAAAGTGTGACTTCTCCAAAAAACTTCCCACACCATGGTTTTTTTCTTGAATCTTGATGCTTAACTCATTCATGACTCGAGATAGCCCCTCCAAAATGGTGCTCCGTATATGAGAAACTCTTCCTGACTGGGATTAAGGGCTTTGATTAGCTTAGTGAATTTGGATTTTTGTGCTTATTATCTGGCTCGGAAGATTCGTTGATGTTGTACTATACAATTCGGAGATTCATGTTACTACATTGCATGAATCAAGCTGTATATTTTTCAACTTAAATTCATTTTCTGTAACACAGTCGCGCATTAACATCATTTGAGTCATTACTTGTTTGGCTCACAAATGAGTTTTCGGGTTAGTGTTGCCGAGTCTTGTGTACTCTGTCTAGTTTTTCTGATTTTCCTCGGCATGTCTTTCATTTAGACCTATGTATCAACCAGTTCACTGATGGGTAAGGTGCAGGTTGGCTCAATATCGAGTTAGATTTTGATAGATTTTTCCATTTTTTTTGGGTTGTAATGCTACCCACCTATTGTAGTTGGGTGATCCCACTAATGGGTATAGATTTTTCCATTAATAAGGTTAAAAATCGGACAATTTACTAGTTAAGTTTCTGACTAGGCGGCTAAACAAGAATTTGTGTTGCTCAAAATGTGGGACTTCATTATGCACACCACCTAGAGCCTAGTGTTTTAAGAACGGATACCTCTGTCTTAAGGAAGACTAACCGTTTATATATGGGTGAGCTTGTGTATGAAGCATCAATTAGACGTGGAACGGCGTCACATGAACAAAATGTAAGGTTAATTTAATTCAACTAGAATTTTTATTCATATACCTTACAAAAACAATACCAACAAACAAATATTTCATACTACCAAGGAGTTCAACACTTTAACGAGAATCTTATCATACAGATGTCAGGTAGCTTAATTGGTAACGTCATAATGATGATACTTATAATTTGGATTCAAATTCGATCAACATATTATCATTCTGACTCCTTTAAAAAAGCAATAATCTGATCATGTAACCGTATCACTTATAAGACTATTCATGATAGAAAAGGATCAATGATTGTACAAATAGATCACATTGACACGATTGCACCTAAATTGATCAAGGAAAAGTTGAAAATGGGACCAACATTTGACTACTTGATAACCAAGGGCAAAGGGTAGATAAATTGGGCAAGCAATTTGATTAGTGATTAGTACCCTTCTTGACTTGGTCATGCATACAAAGAACAAGTTGAAAGAGAAATCATAATTTAAGGTATATATATGACAAAGTTGAAAAACATGATACATTCACATGAAAGTATCAAAGTATGTATGCATTGACTCCTTGGGCCACTTGATTATAACTTGTTACAATTATAATTATATACTTGTGTCATTGGATACTAGTAGTTGTTAATTGGGCATCTTCCTTTTTTCATTCTTGTTGAGATTTTGTTTGTTGCCTTCTTAACTATCAATCAATTGAATTTTAATACCCATTACTTATATCAAGTCATTAAATAAGCATTTTTTTACCACTAGGATTGTTAAATATGATATCGAGAATGTTTTTTTGGCTTTGTATTGGAAGTTAGGATTTTTCGGAGTATTTATATCGCATGATTTGTCATGAAATTATTGTTGAACATGAGAATTTCCGCGTTTATATTGTATAAGTCAGTTTTCTAAAAGGAAGAAGTTTTTGTTGCTAAAATTATACTATACTCGTTATTTAAATAAATATGAAATTTTTGTTGCTAAAATTATTTAAAGCTTTGAGAAATTAAATCTCAACAAAAAAAAAAAAACTAAACCATTACTCTATTTATTTATTTGTGTTTGTCATTTTACTTTTGGAGATCAAACTCGACATTTAAAAAAATATAAATACATAAGTATAATATGATACAATGTATTTCCATTTTTATATAATACAAAATAATATTTTTACTAACAAATGCACTATATAAATACATATTACGTGGTTAAAATGACGTCTCAAAACTACAAAAGAAAAAAAAAGAGTAATATATGACAAAAACACAATGTGACAAAGGGAACATAAATATACATTAACTTGACATTCACTCCATATTGAGGTGCCAATGAAAGTTATTACACATAGACAAATATTAGGTTATATTGCCTAATACTGTTACTGATTAATTTCATCACAAGAAATTAAGAGTCTAATAAAATCAACTGATCAAGCAATGTCACATGATTTATCATGAGAAATTCAATGTTCATGAAATTCTAAAAGTTTGTCAACTACTTTGTAAACAAGACTGAAATTACCTATCCTTTGAAATTTCCTATGCATTAAGAAAATATTATCAAATCAAGATCAATCATATATACATTTTTGCTCTTTTTACTCCATGTAGATGTGTCATTAAAAAAGTATAAATTATAAAATAAGACCGTTTTTTATTACTATTAATAAATGAGTGTTTTATACTAAGTACAAAAACAAATTTTCACCGTGTGCCTTAAAAGTATACCTTCAACGCCAAATATATTCTCGTGATTAGGGCATACATTTGGTTTTTAATAAAATATAATTCCTCTTTAAGGAAATATAAACATACGAGTATTGCACAATTTTTTATTTTTAATGTGTCGTTTTCATATATTTAACTATTTTTCAATTTTCCTTCATCTTTGTAGTTAACATTCCCAAAACGGTGCCTAAGTATTAATTGTCCTATTTCAAATAAAACAATACTAGTAGAACCAGACCTGGTAAAAATAACCCGATAGGAATGACCCGACGGGAGTCCGGGACACCCGAAAGGCCGATCAAGACTCGAATTGACCCGATATAGAATAACCCAACTCAAATTTTAGTATTGCAAACAAATTATTATTCACAAAGAACTTGATAATAGTTGACCGGAAATGACCTGAACTCGAAATAACCTGGCCTGAAGTCTTCATATTCGAAATTGTCCCGACCCGACTCAAATCTGACTCGATTGACCCGTTTACCAGGTATAAGTAGAACACACACACCAATAAATACGAGTGAATAACAAATTCATATCAAATAGGCAAAGGAGAAAGTGAAGAAAAAAACCTCGTAATTTTTACCATGGTTAGTTACCCTCGTTCTTTTCACTTAATTTCGATTCAATTTAGGTTTTATCAGTATTGATTATTTCAGTTCATTTTTACACTTCATTGACCTCACCATTAAAGTAAGTTATTTTTAAATAATATCCTATAAATTAATTATATTCAATTCAGTTTAGTTTAGAGAGTTTTCGTCCAAAAGAACGACAAACATTCTTAAGTCTTGTACTCTTACCTAAGCCTTACAAGATTGAGCTGTCCCAAATGATCCGATCCAAATAACCTGACACGAACCCGACTTGATACAAGAATCGAGGAGCGGAACATGACTCTTAACCCAAATTGACATGAATCAATATGGGCCGACCTGAATGTTTTTGTTGCAAACTAAATAATAATAACTCAAACCTGATCAGACCTGAACTAGTCGGAAATCAATTTGATATAATCCCGATCCAATTGACCCGTTTGCAACGTCTAATCTAGAGTCTCTACTCACTCCAGACTAAAGAGAAAGTGCCATGAATGTACCATCTCCAGTCAACACCAAGACACACAAAGTTCACAACAAACAATACAGTCTGAAAATTAGTGCATCAAATTTGTGTGTATTCTATATTTCCATTCCTCTTCTTTGACTCTCACCCTCTTTTTCTTCCCCTTTCCTCAATCTTAACTACAGTCTACTATGTGTGTTATGTAGGCCTCCTTACAAACCGTGTGAGCTGGGGTTTCACTCCATTAACTTACTTTACTACTTCTTCATACTTTTCCTTCATTTGTCTTACTTACCCTTTATCACACTATTTACCTTATTATTATTCTTCTGCTTCATTAATCATCAAATCATTTATCTTTTTCCTATATTTTTTTAACTGAATTTTCCATTTTATTGCAGTCTTACCGTTTCTTTCACTCTATTTCTTTCAAAGTCTTAATCTTTCTTAGAAAATTCCACACCCCTTTAAGTATCTTTTGGCGTTCTCACTTAGATCTACCAATTTTCTTTTCTGGGTATGTTTCTATTTAGTATATATAAATTGGGTATTCTTTTATTTTTGCTATTTTTAATTATATTTTTGTGCTTTTTCTAACTTGGGTTTGTGTTAGATTCTTAAAAGTTGCAATTTTGCTCATGTGGGTTTCATGCAATTTAGCTATATGAAGTATGAATTTGTGTTTGTTGATCTATTTAGTTGAAATCATTGTATTATATTGTATGGAATTGTGTCGGATACGGTCTAAAATGAAGTGTCGAAGTGTTGTGTTGTGTCGGGTCTTAGTACTAATTGGGTTGATGATTAGTTCAAATCATTGTATTGTATTGTTACTGTACTGTATGAATTAGTGTCAGATACGGTTATTTTCTGTGAGGTTTTCAAATTTTTTTTTGGTCTAAAATGAAGTGTCCAAGTGTCATGTCGTGTTTTAGTAGTTAGTACTAATTGGGTATGAATGTATGATAGATTATTAATGTTTTTTTTTTTTTGCTTTGTTGACAGCTTTGAAACTGGAATTTCTGTGGGTGATCGATTATAAGACTCAATGCTTGTGATCAGTCTGTTGGGCACTAGTAAAAGTAAAACCTGGTTGAAACAGTTGACTGTAGATTAATATTGCGGATTAAATGAGTAATAGTGGATTTTGCTGGTGTAGTTCATGAGCTTGAAGCTTGTTTTGGATTACGAGGTTGCGAAATTGCGGAGGTTTATAGAAGGGGAGATGTGCATAAGTTAATTGTAGTCCACTGTTTTATGTGAATAAAAAAAATGGGTGGACTTTGCTCTAGGAGTGCAACTGTTGATAATGTTCCTAGTAGTACTTATCCACAGATTAATGGGCATGGTAATCATGGTTCTGAATTATTTTCGGAGCCTCACACGTTAGATATGAAAGGGAGTGTTGAGTCGGTTCTTCCAAGCGAGGAAGAAAATGTGGATAAGCCTGTAGGGCAGCCCTTTTCTTTTCCGGAGTTAAGTAGCACTGTGCAAGAGACTAATGTACATTTGTATGGGACGGCTTTGGATGATAATTATGATGGCATTCCACAATTGTCGAGGGTTTTATCGCAAAAATCTAGATCAACAAGGTCGAAGCAGGTTGCTGTTGCAAAGGTGCTTCCTTCAGATTCTCTTACGTCTTGTTCAATTTTTTTCACACCACTCTTGTGCTAATACGTGAGATTAATCCAGTATATGTGCACTGCTCATTTAGTTATATGGTTATTGGATTGGTTTCTCGTATAAGAGTCTCATACTCCATATAAGAATCTGGTTTATGAGATGCTTCATGCAAATCCAAGCATGCACTCTTGTTTTGTAGGTATTGATCGTGAGTTACACAGTATAATTGAAGAATGTTGCTTTTGTCTTTTGCATGGTGAATGTCTGTTATACGAGAATATATGTGTCTGAACTGAAGGGCTTTCATAGAAACCTCCAAGTTGTTAATCAGTTCGTTGTCCTTAAATATAATGATCTTCTAAAAACAATTTGTATGATCAGAGTTCTAAGTTCAGTGATCATGATCAAAGACTTGAAAACCACGCAGTCAATTCGCATCAGGAGTCAAGATGACTCTCTGACCTCTACCTTACATATTTAAGAGATGAAGTATTTCTGGAAGACTAGAAACACTAGGATCCTGCGATTTTCATTTTAAGACTGTCAGTTCTGTGAAATGGTTGAGGGTTGTAGCCTTGTAGGTTAGTTAAGAAGCTCATGTATCAAAGAGCTAGTGAAGGGCATATACGAGCAGACGTAGTAGTTAAAATAACTGGCTGTTGTATACTTCTAGAGTTCTAGTAATCTTGTTATAAATGGATTTTGCTGGTCCAATGGTTATATACTATTATAAGCGTTGAAATCCATCAATGGGTTCTTCCACACTTATGTTTATGTTGCCACTAGTCATAGTTTTTTGCTGTTTCTTGGCTAGAAGAGAACAAATTCACTGAATTAATACAAATACACTTGGTTAACTCCCAGATACTGCATTGATATCCGAACCCTTAGTACTTGTCTCAGGCATTGTTTCCTTTTCTGATGGTTGTCGTAACTTGTAATCGATTACAGTGGCATAGTTTCAGTTGTGATGCCACCACAAGATCTTTTGGCCTTATGAGCTAAATCTCAAAGCTGCTTTCATGATGTCTTCATTATGGGTCATCCAGAAATAGTCTCTCTGTGTCATACACTTGTGTAAGAATACGTACATCTGTTCCCAGTTTCCCACTTCACCCTTTTTTATGAAGCCCTTAAGGTACTGGTAATATTGTTGTTGTTGTTGGTTGTTCCTTCATATGTGAATTTGCATGGAAAGCCGTACATGAATCTGGTATTGTTGTGCACTACTCCTAAGACCATTCCCTAGTTAAAAATCACTTTTGCTTGTGCTTTTGTGGTAAATGGCATTTAACTGATGAGACGCTCCGGTAGGGAACAGAGAACTAGTACTTGACAGAAACTCATGTACAAGAGGGCCGGAAAAGTTTACGCATATGAATTTTTAGACTATTGTTCCGGATCCATAATTCAATATGCCTGTGAGGTAGGGTGGCTCAATGTTTGTTTAAGTTGTTTTGTCGCTCTTATGTGAACTTTGTTTGATGATAATAGACGGAGTCTAGTTTTCGTAATTTAGTACAGTCTATTGGCTCGTGGAAAAAAAAAATCGGCAGCAGTCTATCTCGTGCTAGGTATTGTATCAAAGGATTACTGGTTGATACACATACTTTGCTGGATCAACTAGACTAGAACTTGTTGATAATATGTTTCATAACACAGTTTGATTCATAGCCACACACTGTGTGCATATTAAGGGTGGGATGGTTGAACCTTCAGATCCTGTGGTAAGTTGTATTGAGCCCTACTATGTTATTCACTTCTCATATCCGATCTGAGCACTATTGAGTCCTCCCTCTATTCAATTGAAATTGCTACATTTTCATGTGAGTATGTGACGCGATTTTCGAGATAGTGGAAAGTAGCACAGGTAAAAGTTACACATGACCTAATTTTAAGGCAAGGCGTGAATGTAGTGGAATTCACTCGCTTATACCCATATAAGGAAAATGTAGTGGTTTGACTAGACCAAAAAGAAAAATGTATGTAACAGTAATTATTGTGTCGTCTTTGTAATTGGTAGAATAACTGAAAATCTTCTTAACAACTGAAATTATGTTTAAGCTGGCATAGCTTGCTTGAGGCTGATTAGTGCTGAGAGAAGAAAACATTATATGCATCTTAGAGTTTGTTACTATGTTGCTTAAGTAGGTTTGTTCATATACCACAAGAGGACTAGTTTAAATTGATTTCACAAATTCTCATTTGCGACGGGCCCAAATGTGACCATTTTAATGAGAAAATGTGACCATTATTTGAAAGGTAACATTTTATGAGCGGTTACTTTTTATCTTAAAGTGGTCACATTTGGGGCCGTCACATGAGAGACCAACTCAATTGTTTTGGTAGGTGTGGGTTATATTGTTATATAGCTCTGACGAATCCGCTGGTAGTTGGTGGGTTGTTTTAAATTTATTTACATGTCAAATTAATTCCATTGTTCCTAACTCAGCAGGTCTCTGAGGTAGGCTCCCTTTTGGGTAAAGCTGGATCTGCTGGGTTTGGTAAGGCAGTTGAAGTCTTAGACACACTCGGTAGTAGCATGACAAGTTTGCACCTTAGTGGTGGTTTTGTCTCCGGTGTGACGACTAAAGGGAATAAAATATCCATATTGGCATTTGAAGTAGCCAACACTATTGTGAAGGGTGCAAATCTTATGCAGTCTCTTTCGGAGGAGAACATTAAACATCTCAAGGAGGTAGTGCTTCGGTCAGATGGCGTTCAAAACTTAATATCCAAAGATATAGATGAACTCCATAGGATTGCTGCAGCTGACAAGAGGTAGTTGCGAGAGAAATAGCAAGTGACATTTATCACTCATACTATCATCCATTTGTGTAGTCTCCATTTGACTATTTTAGTCAAACTATATCGACTTTGACCAATATTTACACATAATATACATTTATAACAGAAAATAATCAAATATAAAAATAGGTCTTTTGATAATTCTAGCGTAAGAAATTTACATTGTATATCTATACCTATTTGGAGAAAATAATGGTCAAAGTTGATATAGGTAACTGCCAAAGCCCAAAGTTAATAGCAGCAATTTTTGGCATGGAGACTATATATTTGTTTCCATATCAGCCGCTAAAGCTTCTTATTATGAACGTGCCTACTAAAAACGATTTTGTAATGTACTTTACCAGGGAAGAA
>JAOWBH010140986.1:0-11744 GCA_028566215.1 Silene coronaria | reverse complement strand
GGAATGTGTTTATGTCAAAGGAATAAGAAAGTGGGAGTCACGTGGAGCTCAAAAGTGAGGGAAGGATAGTGTGTGGCATGCATTGCAAGCTGTGTTACTCAGACACGCCTATTTTAGGTGAATTTTCTTATTTTGTGGCCTAAATTGAAGTGTCGAAGTGTAGTGTCGTGTTAGACACCGACACGTGTCCGACACGCGTCATGGCAGTTAAGTGAAGTGTCAGAGTAACATAGGTAGGTCTGCAAGTAGAGAGAGAGGTAATTTGGGGTGGGGGACCATGTGCAACAAAAACAAACGATGGGGAAGGGGACACATGATTGATGTGGCAATTAAAAAAGATCGTATAAAGTTCCGAGTTCCGACTATTACTATGGCCCTTAATAACATGCGACGAATTAAAATGGAAGATGAAAATGGAAGAAAACACAAATGCTTATATAACGCAATTTCACACAATTTTCATAAAAAAATTCATCACCCCTATAAAAAATAGTTTTACACTTAATACTAAAACTATGTTCTAACATAAATTTTTGTAGGTTAAACACGATACTCATGATCTTGGCTCCATAACTGCACCCCTGTGAACAAATCTTAATATTGCCGCTGACTGTATAACCCACAATTTATAAAACACACAACAGCCATACAATTATGTTTAGTCACTTGGACACAAGACAGCTGAAGAAAATAAATAAATCATGAAATGAGCTAAATTCATACCTGATCAGAGTTGGCCATGTCCATCTCTAGATATTTGAATACCTTTTTTTCGGTGAGAAACTTTTTTAGCTCAACAAACCAATCAGTGCTTAAAGAATTCATCGTCATTGGATAGAATTTAGCATTACACTGATCTGGCACTCTGATCAGCAATAGAGAGGTGTCCAATTTACAGTTGTATGAAAATTCGAGCAAGTTAGGTGCGTCAACTGTAACCTTCATCAAATTTTCGGAATCTATAAATTCAGGTTTCATGAAATCCAGGCAATCAATAATTTTAAGTTCCTTCAGCGAAATGCTTGAGATCTTAATGCATTTCAGCCTTAAGCATGAATCCAATACTAAACTTTCTAAAGCTACAAGCCCATATGCCAGCTCAGAAAGAGCATCATCTGTTATACAAGCACAATTAAACTCAAGCTTTCTCAAGTTTTTTAATGCCGCCACATTCATCTTCCAATACCATGGCTCATCCCCCAAAAGACTACAAAAAACAAACTTTTGAAGGGGATGTGTTTGGAGGTTGGATTGAACTATTCCACTACCACAACCTTCGACTCCTTTCTCAACTTTTCTCATCCAAGGAAGTGAAATTTCATCTAGGATGTCGTTTGTAATATCTAATTCAACCAAAGGGCACGAAGAAATAATTCTTTGAAGCATATCCAGATCTACAGACACCTGCTCTAAAGTCAAATGTGTGAGTGAGACAAGCTCCATCATCTCGTAATACGGTAGATCAATGTTCCGAAATTTCAGAACTTTCAGTGATTTTGCACAAAACAGAAGCTGAGGCGGCATGTATTCAATACTACCCTGAATGCAGATTTCCAATTCCTCAATTTGGTTTAGCACGGCAATGTTTATCCATGTGTCAATCAAACCGTCTAGCTTTTCATCATCAAAAGGAACCTCTAGATACATCTTTCTTATTCTATACTCTAGAGTGAAATATCTTTCCATGGTCTCATCTACAAACTCCGCAAAACGTTGAATGTTATCAATATTATCATCCTCAGTCTCACTAAACAAATCTGCGTTAAAGTATTGAGACTGAAAAACCAAAACCGGAATGGAGGACCAAGCTCTATACCACCTCTTAGACAACACACTAGCACGACCCGCCTCTTTGGTATGGAGGATTGAGAGAATATTATGCAGGATAAAATCCGGAAGCTCAGAAATCCTATCAACTGTACCCTTTTTCACCTTTGCTACATTTTCTCTAAACACCATGATTTTCTCACAGGAATTTCGTCAAACAGTTAGCATGCACTATCTAAATTCCTAATCTTTTGCAAATCTAACAAACACCCAATTCATAATTCTTGTTCATATCTGAAATACCCATTTCATACAACTACAATACTCAATGTTGTCGACGGTGGACACCCCGATTCACATACACCCCAAAACACAACTAAATATATACAACTATGCAACATACTCCATTATAAAAAATGGACGATAAGAAAACAATAGAGCGTACCAGAAGGATTAAGCAATCGGGCACATGAGGATTTTAAACTGAAAATACCCTAAATTCAATGGATGCTCTTCATAATTTCTGGGGCAAGCACAATCAAATAATGTATTAGATGGTTTTTTTTCCCCTCTAAAAATGTTTTACCTTCCCCCGGTTCTTTTATACCATTCGGTTTAATTTGAATTTGAGTCGAATTTTCCGTTCTTTTGGAGTTAATCTCAGTTCTTATTTAGTAAAGTTAAGTTCGAGTCGATTCAGTTCAATTCAATTTCAGTCCAGTTCAATTCAATTTCAGTCTAGTTCAATTCTGTATTGCATAAGAGCATAAGTTCAGTTTAATACATTTCTGTTTAGTTTCAATCTAAAAGAATCGCTTAAGAGATTACGTCCTCTTAAAAGGTGTGGGTTCTACGTAGTAAAGTGTGAGTTCGATTAGTACCTCATCAAAGGCGTAGGTTCAATAATTTTTTTTTTTTTTTGAGGAATCGGAGGTTCAATATTTAGGCCCTTATTCGACTATATTTTCATAATCGTTTGGAGGATTAAAGACTTTTCGTTATGCTTTTTTTTTACATGTATAACTAAATCGTCAAAATATAGATATTACTGGTGACTATATGATTTGCTAAGGACGCGATTGTTTACGATAATTAACACCCTTAATCCTTCTTTTTCACAATTTAACTTACTTTATCTTTCTTTCGTTCCACTTCAAATCTCAATAAACGTTCGAAACTTTGTTCACTTTCACTCTCAAGAAAGAAAAAGTAGTCTACATTCTCTCACAAACGCATAATAAAATAATATATGTTAACTAACTTAATCGATAAAGTCATGAGTGTTAATTCATGACATAAGTTTGAATTATGTTTGTTAGGTACTTTGCATGATCATTTGTTGTTTGTCAAACCCTTTTTCTTCCCGACTATAACTATATGAGCTGAACTTAACTAAACATACAAAAATTAATTGCGCTTAAATGAAGTCCGAATGAACGAACGGTAATATGCTAAAGTTAAATCTTTTCTAAGAAGTAATGCTTTCCTTTTCTTAGATAATTTTTCGCATAATCATATTTATACTCTCTCCAGTCCAATCCAATGTCCCCAATTTTCTTTTTCGACAATCCAATTTAATTTTCCCTTTCGTTATTTGTTAAATTTGTTGGCATAATTATCGTACATTAGTGCTGAACCTCGTGCCCAAGCTACCGTACTCCACCAATACGTCAGGATACTTTGCACTACTATCTCATTTTCCATCATTTAACCCCTAGGATTTTGTAATTTTATGTTTTAGGTTACTTCAGATATTTAAGTACAACCCTGAAAGATGTGCTTCTATTATACTAGACCAGTACAACTGATGTAACTAATATTCCGATTTAGAAAAAAAGTCGGACAAACAACACAATTGTTCATTCCACCACACACGGTACAATATCGTTGTCCTTCCCTTCCCGCGATCACAAGTAAGACGATTCAGTGCCATGGCAGAAAGACATAAAAAGTACAAAATGCTGAACGCCTTAACACATCACCAAACAAAACAAAAGAAGGGATAGATGAATCTCGTACTGGATTGTCTGGATACCATATAGGAGTATTTGAGATTTCTATAAGCTAAACTTTAATACCAGGACAGTCTAAACCTGATCTCAAATTCTGATGATTCTGAGAGAAAGCTTGAGGAATTGACACTTTCAACTTCAATGCTTCTCAGGGGATGCTTATAGCAGTGCACTTTGCTCTTCAGAATATTCAAGATCGACTGTAGAAAACAGGAACATAAAAACAATTAGTTTCAGGGAGATAAGTGTCGAAAAATCTCCTAGAAAAGTTCGTTCTAGGATAAACATAAGCAGGATCTGTTCTGGAAAATGATGAATTGTATGGCGGAAATATGTGTCTGGTGCTAGGATTTGACTAATATTTTCAGGATTTGGGTTTGATGTATGATCCAGAAAATAAAATGCACCAAAGCGATCTCCTGGATTCTATTACTTGATAAATATGTACAGCAGCAAGTACACCCGATTCAGCTCGGGTCAGATTTTACCTAAATATATAATCCACATAAACAAGAAGACCAACAAAGAATTCGACAAGTTCTGATACGGTGGATGGTCAATCGAATAAACTTAAGTGCACAATGGTTGAAGATCATGAGTTTAGTTATGAGAAGCGGAACAGTAACCCAACACCTTCGTAGGGAGATGCATAATGCCAAAGGGTAAAGTTCTCAACTACCCAACAAACGAAACACACTAACACTGCACGGTCATATAACAATGTAACACAGCATACCTTAGCAGTCAAATTATATAAATTTGTTGTTATCGACAGTACATCAGGGTGGCAACACCAAAACAGTCCATCCAGAAAGGCCGGAAGTAAAGATTCTGTATATTTCCAATAACTTGTTTGGCGCAGAAAGGCCTCAGTTGAAGAATCAATAGAGTCCGGACTTGCTTCACGCAGCTTTAACTCCCTTAGTTTGTAGGACGGGGCAGTAACTAGATTCATCAGTTGCTCCTCCTCTACCTCAATCTATAGATGCCAAAATAATTAAAACACGATAATTAAACATAATAAATGAATCATCAAATGGGTATAAATTCATACCTCAAGAGAGGTAGACAACTCGATAACTAGAGATTTGAAGAAGTTTGTTTCGAAAAGCTTCTTCTTTAGCTTAACAAGCCAATCAGTGGTGACAGTATCTTGACCATCTAATACGAATGGAACTAATTGAGCATTACAATGATCCAACGCTCTGGTCAACGAGAGAGCGGTCTTTACTTCACAGTTGTACCAAAACTCAAGCAAGTTAGGCGCATTAAGTTTAACCTTCATCACATCTAATCCCTCAATGATTTGAAGTTCCTTGAGCGAAATGCTTGAGATGTCAATGCAATTCAGATACGGGCATGCAGATAATACTAAGCTTTCTAACGCTACAAGCTCACAAGCCAACACGGAAACAATATCATCTCTTATCATAGCACAAACAAACTCCAACTTTCGCAAGTTCTTCAACGCAACCACATTCAAGTTCCATGGCCATGGAATAGAACCACACATACCATGATATGCAAGCTTTCTAAGCGGAGATGCTTTGAATTTAGATTGCATTATTCCGTTACCAACAAATTCAGCTGTCTCGACCACTTTTCTCGTCCAAGGAAGTGAAAGTTTTCCTAGGTAGCTTATCGTAATATCCAATTCAACCAAGGGACAGAAAGCGATAATTCTCTGAAGCAAATCCATATTAACAATTTCCAGGGTTAAAGTAAGATATTCGAGAGAGATAAGTTCCATAATCTCATAATATGGCACCACAACATTTTCACAATTCAAAACTTTCAACGATTTTGCACAAAATAGAATCTCAGGCAACCTGTATCCCGGTGGACGTTCATAAAGAATCTTGAATTCCAAGTCCTCGATTTGGTTCTGCACCGCAATTTCAAACCATTGATCAACCAAAGGTTCAATCTTTTCATCCACCAAAGGAAGCTCAAGGTTAAGCTTCGTTATCCTATACCTCTCAGTGAAATACCTTTGCATCGTCCTATCTATAAACCCGAGAAAATTTTGAACCGCATCAGTATCATAATGACCATCAAAATCATACTTCAACCAATACCAATCTCCCTCGAAATACTGAAACCGAAAATCCAAAATTGGAATCGAAGACCAAACATCATACCACCTCTTAGACAATACACTAGCACGACACGCCTCTTTAGTATCAAGTTTAGACAGAATCATATGCAGGATAAATTCCGGAAGGTCCGAAATTCTATCAACTGTACCCTTTTGCTTCTTCGCTACATTTTCCCCAAACCCCATGATTTTTTCAGAGTAATTTCGTCGAACAGTTGGCGTGCACTATCTAAATTCTTAATCTTTGGTTAATCTAACAAATACCCAATTCACAGTTCTTGATGATATCTTAATCTTTGGTTAATCTACAAATTAAAATTCAGAAATACCCATCTCAGATAATTAATATAGTACATTAAAACACCATAATCAATCAAAAAAAATGGAAGATAAGAAAACAGAAGAATATACCAGAAGAAGTTGAATCAATTGGACACATGGAAGATATTAAGCTGAAAGTACCCTCAGTTCACTTGTACAAATATGCGATAATAAACATTTGGGTCGGAACTTGGAACGGAGAATGGGAAGAAGAGCAAGGGTTTATAGGAATTCATAGAATATATAGAGGGGCTTTCATTGCTTAAAAAACTGTTCAGAAATTAATTTTGGCGCCAAATCTGTTTATCTTCCTTCCCGCCAATTATCCAATACGGCCAGTTAAACCGGGTAATCGGGTGCCGGTTGGGCTGGGTTGAGTGGGGGGTTATTTCAGATTCGGTCAGTTTTCGAGAGGGTTAGTATTGGGTGTTTTTAGAGCTGGCAAATCTTACCCGACCTAATAGGACCCGGATTTTTTTGCGACCCGACTCGATGACGACCCGCAACCTGACACGACCTGATAAGCAGTGACCCGAACCCGAACCAGACCCGACCCGTTAAAAATGACGGCGCAACAAATATTAAGCTTAATATTGATCAAAATGAAAGTGACTTTGTGTTTATATTGATGCGTTAAACTTGATAATAAAGTAATTAAACCAAATAATGGTCAAAAATTGAATTAATGCGATAAAGTAACCAGACCCGATAATGACCCGACCCAAACCCAACCCGACCCGATACGTCGCTGGACCCGAAATGACCCGACCCGATGATGACCTGAAACCGACCCGACTCAACTCGAAGGGGTAGGTTGACCTGATATAACCCGAACTAGATATGACCCGACCCGACTGACCCGATTGCCACCTCCAGGTGTTTTGTTATTCTAAATTTATTTTGGGATGATGCTCGGTATACGACTGGGTAAACCGGATAATCAGGTGCTGGTTGGGCCAGGTTGAGTGTGGTTCACTTCGGATTGGGTCAGTTTTTGAGAGGGTAAGTATTGGGTGTGTTGTTATTCTAAATTTATTCGGGGATGATGCTCGATATATGACCATGTAAACCAGATAATTGGGTGCTGGTTGGGCCGGATGAGTGTGGGTTATTTCGGATTGGGTCAGTTTTTGAGAGGGTTAGTACTTATTATTGGGTGTGTTGTTATTCTAAATTTATTCGGGGGTGATGCTCGATATATGATCATAACTATTTGGGTCGGATTGTATTAGGTCGGAACAATACGAGGCGCGAGTCAATTGAGGTCCTTTGATAGTTCCGGAGTACCGTGTTATATACGATATACCAGACTATTATTCGTGTGCAACAGCCTTACATTGAGCTACTGATATTACATCTGAGTGGTACTTGTTGAACTATTATTTGACATGCATCTATGCCGATTAGTGATAAGCTCTTGGAAAAAATCCGATTCGTAAGTCGATCAATTTGACATGTACTCCGTTCTCCGTCTCTGTACGCCGTAATGTATGTAAACCATAATCTGTAATCCTGCCGACAACTTAAAAATCATTCAAGTAAAACTAAACATTTAATGACGTCCTCACGGTACAATACTGACGTCTTTACCACGATCACAAGTATGGCGATTCAATGCCATGGTAGAGTCTAGAGAGACATACTTAAAACTAAACATTTAATGAAAAAGATGTAAGGTAACACGATTACATGACCCAGTGCTCAATGCCTCGACCGAATTCTGAACTAAACAGAAGAAGGGACACATGAATCTCGTCCTAGATTCTAGATACATATATTTGAGATTTCTGTACGCTAAACTTAAAACCAGGATAGCCTAAACCTGATCTCAAGTACTGATGGTCCCGAGAGAAAATTTGAGGTATCATCACCTTCAATTTCGATGCTTCTCAGGGGATGCTTATAGCATTGCACATTGCACTCCAGGATATTCAAGATCGACTACAAAAGGAAAACACAAGAGGGATTTATAAAGATATGTGAGTTTATTTAAATAGCAGAGTCATCTCGCCACCTGCTAGGATAAAAGAGCTCTCTACCACTTGTGCTACTCTCGTTCTCAATAGTCGTACAATCATAACAAATCACTGGACACGTGATCCAACACGAGGCATGGCCCATATTTTCATGTCCTAGGTTTTATTTATGACTTCATTTTATTTTGCTATATATACCCTTGACGTACATATGCAGCCTTCATAACATACACAATCAACTCCATTGCCAAAATTTACCGGATAGGTTGTCAGATTTACCGGATTTTATCATACATCATATCATTTCCTTTGCCAAAATTTCAGTCCAGCTTTTCGACAAGGCGTATAGAACTAGCGTCTTGTCGAAAAGATGGACTCAAATTTCGGCAAAGGAAATATATGGTGTATGATAAAATCCCTTAAATCTGTCACCAGATATAGGAGACGTATAGAACATACGGAGTACATCATAGCAAAGGAAATTTGCGCTCAATATATAGGCTTGGTAACGGGTTTTACGATGAGCAGTATTTTCGGATCTATCTCTGTTATTGAACTCACAGTTGTTGTTTTGCTTGCAGCCTTTGTTAAATAAACTAGACAATATGATCCAACGTTGATATTTACGAGTTCTGATTCAAGGTCGCTCGATGTACAGTTGAGACTGTATTGGTGAAGAATTGCAGTCTCTCGGTCTGCAGTTGATGGCGCTGCAAGGCTCGTTCAGTACAACAATGAGCAATGACACTCATTTGACAGGCCGACAGAACGTTGATTTCAAGCACAATATTGATATTTTCGAGTTCTATTTCAGTATTTTGTGCACACATATATAACACCAAGAAACATAACTACAGAAAAACAGTGTAAATTTACAATGCCAATGCAATCTACTTGTTTGTTTCGAGAAGCTGTACTATTCTACTTCGAAATCAGCACTCCCGGCCATTCACCAATGCAATCTCAACTGTAAATCGACCTTCTTCGACTTGAGTAAATTCAAGCAATTAGCACCTTCAACTTCAACCCCTTTTAAAGGATGCCTCCAACAATTTGCCATATTTTCTATTTCAGTCATCAAAAACTGCAAACACGCAACCAATTTGATAAACAACTCGAGATGATATAAAAGACAGACATCTAAAAAAAATTTACGAGTTTGAAGTAGGAGAACGGGAAGACATGAACATACCTGGATCATCAAACTAGGATGTTCTAAATGAACTCGAAATGAAATAATATCAGGGTGGCAAGTCCAGAATAAACCATTCAGTAAAGCTGAAACAGATGATCTTGAGAATTTCCAATTACCGAGGATTAGTTTCAGCTCTGTGATATCGCGTGGAGGTCCAAGATTAACATCTCCGAGTTCTTCTTCAACAAATTTGACATCAGCATTAAATCGAGACTACATAGTATACAGCCATAAAATCTGTTAGTTTAATTAGTATCTACATTTCATTCATATTTCATACTCTAACCAATTTATAAATTACCTGATCAAAATCATCATTTATCAAAAATTTCAGAGCATTGCAGTTGCTTAGCCCTGTCATCAGCTCTTTTAATTGGATAAATCCTCGAGTATCAAGGTTAACAGGTGTAATGTCAACAAAGATATCGCAACTAGCTTGACTATGAACGGTGATAGTAGCACGAGGGTCAATGTCCCCTTTATATTTGAACTTCGTCAAACTTGGAGCATCAATCGAAACTTCTAACAAATTAGGACAATCATTCAAGTAAATCTTCTTTAGCCGAATACTTGAAATCCTGATAGTTGTCAGCGTATAACATTCGTATAACTGTAAACTCTCTAGTGAGGCTAATTCAGGTAGTAGTATGCCAAGATCCTCGTCTGTAATACCAGGAGAAGCGATATCCAGTGCCGTCAAATTTCTAAATACACCAGGGTTTGACATAACCGGCCAACGATCATTAAAATTCAAGTCTGAGAACAGAAAAAACGTAAGACTCGAAGTCTCAAGAATGATTTTCCCATCTTCAGGTAAAGATTCACTAAAACTAAGCTCCTTCAGTTGACTACAGCAAGGAATGACAATAGTTTCAAAGCCGCGACAACTCCTAAGCCATAAACTTTTCAACGACAGGGACGAATTAATAATATGATTTATCATACGTTCCTCTACATCGACAGATATTAATCCCACGGTATTTTAACACCAATACAATCAAGTTGTCTTAGAGACTCTGCAGAGAGAAAAACGTCAGGCAATTGATTGTCAATAAGACAATGAAGATCAAGTATTTCAACCTGATTGCGCACAGTTATCCGAATTCTTGAACATCGCGATCAAACAGATCCTCAGAATTCGGAAATAAGTCTGAGAGTCCTTACACGCAGGCTTTTTTTATCGTATCTTCGCATTCTTGAATGCATATATTCTAGTAATCTTGCAGAGACTTCCTTAGAGGGGCAATACGTTTGGGATGAATTCTCCGCCTTACAATAACAATGAAACTCAAGAATTGGGTTTGTAGCGGAAATATGAGCCCATCTTTTCGACAAGATACTAGTTCTATACGCCTCCCTCGTACCCAGAAAAGAAAGTATATGAAGTATGGCAGAAGCCGGTAATTCTGAGATCCTGTCCACAGTACTCAGCTGCCCCAATACCGTTTTCTTGCAGTCGGGTTTCATTTTCAGTGAGGAATTTCGTCGAGCCGGTGGTGTGAAATAGCGAGATTAGTGTTAAAACTGAGTTAGTTGGTAGGAAGATGATTGAAAGAGATTAGTGTTAAAACTTAATAAGACGGTTATTTTTTTGTTAGAAGCGGTTAGTTGGTTACCGTTAGACCCCCCGGTTAATCGGGTTAGTTCGGGCCGGGTTAACTTCGGGTTGAAAGAGTTTGAGAGTCAGGTTGGGGTTATTTCGACTTTGGTTCACTTTTGGGCTAAATATTGGAGTACTCTTTATCAAGTTTATTTATAAATAATAGTGTGTAATAAAAAGCGCGAAAGTGGTAAATAACCCCCTTAAGTTTGCTTTGACGTGAGTTTAGCCCCTTAAGTTTACTTTAGAGTAAACAAGCCCCTTAACTTTGATCTAATGTGAAATCTAACCCCCTCTAATTTTTCCAATCAAAATCTCACCGGATTCTCGATTTCTCACCAATTTCTCATATTGTTGTACATATTATGTATAAATTTCACACTTTATACTTTGTACATGTAGAATTTTAGATGTATCGCAGGATGTATACGCGTACGCTAGGGGTATGCAAAATTCGGTCCGGATTGGAAAAATGGACCGATCCGAACCGGAATTAAAAAATTCGGTCCAGACCGGAAAACCGGAATAATTTTTATTTTATTATTTTTCTTAAAATATTATTTAGAAAGCAATTATAATCCGGTCCAACCGGTCCGGATTTTTGGACCGAAATTACCGGAATTGGGTATTTAAAAATAATTTTGGTCCAATCCGGTTTTGGACCGAAAATTGGTCCATCAATTTTTGGAATTCCGGTTCCGGACCGATGCACAGCCCTACTATACGAGTATACGCGTCTTACTTTAGCACCTTATTCTCTGCCAAGTGCCAACAT
>JAOWBH010140965.1:0-13456 GCA_028566215.1 Silene coronaria | reverse complement strand
CGTGCTTAGACTTGACACAACCTTAAGAACTTGGCCTTCACATGGGATTCTTCCTAGGGTGGCGGTTAGGTCCCTTTAGATGCCTTGGGCCTCAAGTTGTAGGCGTTAGGGGTTTGACCCGTTTTCAGGAATTCAGCATCATCTTGTAAGGGTCATATCTCCTAGCTCCGGATGAGTTTCAAGGCCCATGATAGCTCATTTGAAAGCTAAGGGAGTTAGCTTTCACCTCCAAAAAGAATCAACCTTAAACTTTGAGTAAAACGTGATTTATTGATCCTTTAGTGCACATAGGTCACGGGCTGTCCCGAAATGCGTAGTCTGTTTGCATTGACCATAACTCAAGTTATATAATTGATATGAAGGTGATCCAAAATCCTTGATTTAAATGAGACCTTAATCTTTCCAATGACATAAGACCTACATGAGTTGAACATGTAGAACATGATATATAGAGCTTGGAAGTCAGACCTTCTAGAAAGACACCTCAAAAAGCGATGAAAATGCACTAATTGTTAAACTCTTTTGGAAGGAAATCTTTTGGCTTCAAAAATGAAAAAATATTGTTTCGGATTTTCATTCCACCTTTTACCTAGACCGACCCCATATCTCAGACCGATCACGAATCCCCCAAACCAAGCCCACCCGACCCGCCTATTTGACCACCCTTAGTTCACAAATCACAATACCTCCATCTTAACCGGACACGCGGATTCGGTTCCACCATTTCAATGGCCTAGACAACTAACCTATTGACTTCTTGAGGCCTTCACACAAAACTGTGTTCTGTTGACTGTTGGCAACAAGCATGACAATGGCAGCCAAAAAAATTACTCACTCCACTCTCTTCTCTAACACTTCGTTAATCATCTCCAAAAATCGCTTCTTCAATTTATGTCGCGCTTTTTCCTCTTCTTCTTTTTCTACTCTTCCCTCTTACAATGTCCCCTCTAAAAAATGGACCCGAAATGTTGTTGATTCTGGGATTGAACTTGATGGGATCAAAATTACCAAAGAAGGTTCGTTACCCACTTCCTAAAATTGCATCTTTCATCCAATTTTGCCTAATTTATGTTATTTTTGTTGGGTTATTTTTAATTGGGTACTGTTATAATTTGAATGCCTGATTTTTATGTATTCCTTGTTTATCAAGATTGCATCTTTTTGGTTGTTCAAGTGTTTGATTTCATGTTGTTTGAGCTATTTTATGAATTGGGTAGTTGCTATAACTTACCAATTATTATGATTTTAAGTTCAATTGGTCGTTTTAATGAATTTGGTATCATATTATGTGATTCGGAAATAGTTTCTTTGTGTTCGGTAACACGAGATAAGGCTGCGTATATCTGATCCCCTTTACCTTGCAATTTGTAGAAGCCCTTGAAGCATTAGGGGGTAATGCTGTTGTTGGATTTTTCCTTTTGGTGATTAATTACAGGATGTTTTGTTATACTGTCTCAAGTTTTGATTTTTTTGATAAACAATTGCTCGATTTTGGGAGAATGATTATGTTGTGTTTTTGTTATTTTGGGCAGTTGCTGCAATCTGAATTAGGTAGTGATATGATGATTTCATAACATGGGTACAATATCCATGGTTTTAAGGAATCAATGTTACTTATTTGGACTTTGGCGGTATTTTACACTTTGTACTAGACAGTTGAAGTACTATGATTTAGTGGCGGTTCTAGGAATTGGACGCAGAGGGTGTTGAATTTGGTGTTGATTATGACCTCAGAGTATGATTATCTATGATTAAATGACATGAATACCAGAAAGCGATCTTACAGAGTTACAGATGGCCACTCCTAAGTTGAGCTTAATTGGATTGATCACTTTTGGTGAATTTGGCGTTGTATTTTGAACTCACAGTCACTGTGATTCTCTACCACTTTCGATCTTATGTTAGGCTCATAATTTGTGCTTCTCCGTGCAATAAGAACATAAGATAGTGAGGTTCTTCTTTTGTGTCATTCCCCCTAAAGCATGGGTTATGGAAAATGAGCTAGACTGGACAATTATGTAAATTTGATTTTCGAACAAAATTTAGATGACTACTTGAAGTTTATGTGGTTTCTATTGAATGCTGATAGAATTTATCGACGAACTCCTTTCATGTTATGTCACTCGGAAATGTTTTATAGAACCTACATATTAAAATGCAAATTTCTTACTTGCCTTTTGTATGAAAGTGTAGTTTCTTCTTTGTAATGTTCAGATGTGGTGCGAAATGATCCTACAAATAATATCCCGTATTCAATTTTCTCAAAACTTGGAATGCAACTACACAAGCGAGACCAGCACCCAGTTGGCATTATAAAGAATGCGATCCATGAATATTTTGATAAGAATTATTCCAAGAAATTTGAGAAGTTCGACGATCTCTGCCCAATTGTTTCTGTGAAAGATGTATGTCCTTATATTCGATACCGAAGTGATGTGCAGGCCTGTTTGTCTGGTAGTGTTCCTTTCAATCTGTGACAACTCTTTCGTCAACCCTCCCGAGTTAATCTACTAGTTTGTTTTGTGGCTTTTTATTCATGTTCTAAAGGCTAATGCTTTTTTTTTTTTTAATGAGTAATGCTCTTTTTATGAGTTGAATCAAGAACTGAAAGTGTTGCAGTGCTGGAACAATTTTTTGGATCTGTTTAATATTAAGGAAACTGCAACATCTAAGATGAAAATTAGTAGATTTATAGAACCCTAGCTTATACTCCAGTAGTTATATCACTAGTATCACTTTTGTCTGGTTTGTTCGCTACTTCACTTGTCTCACTCTGATTGATTGTCTGTTTTGTCTTTCTTTTTTGACGATTGAGTATCAACAATCTTTGCAGAATTTTGATGATGTCTTGGTTCCTGCTGATCATGTAAGCAGGAGCTATAATGATACATACTATGTTGACTCACAAACTGTATTAAGGTGTCATACAAGTGCTCACCAAGCTGAGCTGTTGAGGCGTGGACACACTAATTTTCTCGTAACTGGAGATGTATATCGAAGAGATGCGATTGACTCAACCCACTATCCCGTGTTTCATCAGGTTGTCACCCTTCCTTGATATTTATAGTTACATCTTTCATTGTGGCGTTGCATATTCTAAATTTTTTTTTTATTGTTGTTGACTTGTAGATGGAAGGAGTTCGTGTTTTTTCCCCAGGAGATTGGGAGACATCTGACAGCGATGCTACAAGTTATACGGCTAAGGATTTAAAGACATGTCTTGAGGGTTTAGCATCTCACCTATTTGGTAATTAAAACAAAAAATTTGTTATCTGGTTGTGATTTGTGAATGTTTTGTAGTAACAGATACAGACTACATGTTTATGAAAATATTGCATAGTTTAGTGTGAAGGAGAATGATATTGACTAGGTGGACTTTGTGAAGAAATACCTCCCTTGTTGGAGTCATCTCTAATTTATGGAGTTAATAATTGATTATTTAGTATTCATGACTCATGAATGCGACTTCAAACTCTTCAGCATCTGAAAATTAAACTACAATATATCCCGTTTTCTTTTACACGAATTGGAATCAGATTGTATATTTTTTAATGAAAACATAAAGGGCTTTGATATATCTTCTTTCAAAATTGTTTTTAGCTTAACTGTAGTCCTGTATGCCACTAACAGGTGCTGTAGAGATGCGCTGGGTAGACACTTACTTTCCATTCACCAGCCCGTCATTTGAACTAGAAATATACTTTCAGGTATAAAATTGATCTTTATAGTTTATCACTTGTTAAAATAATTATTTTGCCAGCATCTGAGTTCAATTCAGCTGTTGAAAGTCGGAACACTTTAAAATTTTCTTGATTTATAAGATAAGTTATGTGTGGCAGACATTATAATCATGGGATGAATCTAAGTGTTTATTAAAGCATATGATGTTGCTTAAAGTAATTACAACTGTTGGATTGCATTATATCCGGTGCGAGCTGATTCAATGCAGGGATAGCTTGACCTCTATTTTATCTTCATATGCATATAATTTTCCAACTGGACTTTCTGAGTTATAGGAGTGTGCTTAAATTCAGCCTCCGATTCGTATGAGTTCTAATGTTAGCCGCTTGCGGCTGCATTTTGGAAAATAATAATTTTAAAAATCTGTTTTACGGCTGAAGTCATTAAGAGGCGATACTCGGTTTGAAATCTATCAGCGTCAAAAACTTCCCGGTACACCAAAAGTCTGACTTGATTTTCACTTTCACTGATGTTATTTTCAGAATAAAAAGTCTTTGTTTGCCTTGTATTTTACAAAAAATAGTCTTGGTTTACTTGTTTATTGATATGGACTTCCACTTTACCTTCTGAATAAATAATTTTACTCTCTCGATTTGTATGCTTTAGAAACTTCTTCATTTACTCTGGATGGCATTTCTTTACACACATTTTTCTGCACGCTTTCTGTTCTCTAAGTTGCCTAGTTTTCATATTGTTCTTGTCAAACTCGAAACTCTTAGTCCTCACGAATTTAAATACTTTTGGCAGGAGAAGTGGCTAGAAGTATTGGGATGCGGGGTGATGGAGCGAGAAATATTAAATAGAAGCGGTAAACCTGAAAATTATGCCTGGGCTTTTGGTCTGGGATTGGAGAGGCTAGCAATGGTCTTATTTGATGTTCCTGATATCAGACTTTTCTGGTCAACCGATGAGCGATTTGCTTCTCAGGTCATTCACCGGAATCGTATTTCATTGACTATTGACTTTGTCTCCCCAGCCAGTTATTTTGCTTTGAGAAAAAAATATGGTTCTATTTCTGATTGGTTCCCACGTTGCAGTTCTCTAAAGGCCAGCTTGGTGTGAAGTTTAAGCCCTTCTCAAAGGTAAGCGGGTCTTGAAAATTTTTAGACTGTAATAAATAATTTATTAGACGGAATTTTTAATTCTTTGTTCTCTTTTTCAATGGAAGCGAAAACTAGTCATTCTTTGCCGTTATAATATAATGGAATATCACGCTTCTTATATTGTGAAGTAACACTAGCAATTCATCCATAAAACTCAAAATTCCCAACAGACCATTTCGCAGCAGTCAAACTAGTTAGTGCTTACTGCTTAGTCTCTCCGTGTAAGATATGTTGCATAACATTTTATTTATATTTTTGAAAACTTACTATCGATTCTTGTTATATTTACAGTTTCCTCCTTGCTACAAGGATATGAGCTTTTGGCTTAATGATTCATTTACCGAGAACAACTTATGCGAAGTGGTTCGTGGCATTGGAGGAGATCTTGTGGAGGAGGTATTCTTCCACCTTGTTTCCCCAAATACTTTTTTTTTTTTTTTTCATTTTATTTATAAAACCATATTATCCGCTCCTATAACCAATTAACCACCAAAATTTTACTCTAGGATTCCTTCATTGGAATTTGCTTACAAGATCTATAGTTATTACTTAAATTGTCCTCCATGGATCCATTATCTCCACATTGTTGTAAAGTTGTTCCCTTATGGAGCCATGGATTCACTATCATTTGGCTCTTAAGAGTCTTACTCCTACGGAGTAAGAGTCGGTTGTTTCTTATATGGTAGAGTAAGAGTCGGTTGAATCAATTTTCGTTACAGGTTATTTGGAAATCTTTTTTAACACAAGAGAAAGGTTGCATGTATCCGAACTCATTACTCTTTCATAAGAGGGAGCATTGCCCATAGAAAGAGCACTGGATGGCATACGTGTTGGAACGATAATCCTTAAATTGTACTTGCCTTTTTGCAGGTTCGATTAATTGACAGTTTTACAAATAAAAATGAGATGACCAGTCACTGCTATCGAATTGTGTATCGGTCCATGGAGCGTAATCTCACAGACGAGGAAATAAATGACTTGCAGGTATTCTCCCTTCTATACATTACTACTCTTTTTCTGTTATACGGAGTGCCATCGTGTTTTTTTGACGTTGGGTACCGACAGTTCGCTTTAGTGCTTCAATAATTGTATATGATATACTATCTACTCACATCCGTTGTTGGGTTGTGCAGTCCAAAGTGTGTGAAGAGGTGAAGCATAAGTTAAATGTTATCTTAAGATAAAGACTTCTGAGGTCGGTTTCTTCACTCATTTTTAGCATCTTTACAATAGTATGAATAATGCTCAAGAGTATACCTCAATACCATTTTTGTTTGCTCGAGAATTTTTGGTTTTCAAATTTTACCCTCTTCTTTTTTGGGTTAAAGGAGCTACAATGACAATTTTGATATTAATAGAGTTCGAATTCAAGTTATGAATGCCATGTAAAACGAGATTACACTTGCACTAACTGCTTTTTCTAGGCAAGTGGAGGCGGAAAAAATCATGTTGCCGACTTCTAATGCCTACATAGATTATTTGTCACCTTCTGATAAAATATCGAATATCTCTTAATAAAAACGGAGTATCAAGTAACGACTAACGACAAATTACGATAGCTAAAGCTTGTCGAAGTCCAAATTAACATAGTTGATGTTAACTAAGATCGATATACAAGATAAACAAGCTTATACCTTGAAAAAGAAAAACCATTACATAAAACATACACTTAGATTATCACATTGTCATTTAAAGTTGACAACATTAAGCCATAATTTCATCAATTAGGCATGGGACTTAGGGCATGATAATTAATCGGTGACTGGAACCTTGGGACCGACTCCAACACTGCATCGGACTTCAGGTAAGCAGCTTTACCTTTGCAAGGAATGATTTTCATGTTGGATCCAGGACATGTCCTTGGTTGGTTAAAAAACCTAGCACATTCTTCGGGTGACCTTTGATTGGGAAGGCCCAATATGCAATTATTCCTCACATCCAGTACTTTCGACCGGATCAACTTCATACATTCCGCCCCAACTTGAGTGAAGTAGTTGTCACACAAGGTCAAGTTGATCAACAAGGGTAGCTTACACACCAACTCGGGCACTGTCCCGTAAAACTGATTATAGGACAAAACCAAAAACTTCATTCCGGCCAAGCAAGCGAATGATTGCGGGATTGGCCCTGTTAAGGAGTTTCGACTCACGTCGAAGACCCGGGTTTTTTTTAGGTACCCGATCTCATAGGGAAGGCAGCCTGATAGAGTGTTGTTTAAGAAAAGTACCTCGAGAAGTGTGTTAGAAGTGTTCCCGATGGTCCTGGGTATCGGGCCAGTGAACCTGTTGGCGTCTAGAGTTAGAAAGGCCGCCGGTGTTGAACCCAATGCGTCAGGAAGCACCTGCTCGAAATTGTTATCGTTTATGAATAGGACTAGTAGATTCATACTGAAGATTTCAGGTGGTACGTGACCTGAAAACTGATTGTACCTCATATCGAAGTAGATTAGGTTGGGAGCGCTGAAGATATTTCTAGGAAATTCTCCAGTGTATAGGTTGTTACTAAGGTCGATCTCGTATAGACGAGTCTGTCGGCTTAAATCATTCATATTTCCTTTAAAATTATTGCTATTTGCATGGATAAGCGACACATCTGGGAGCGCATCTAAGAAACCGTCAACACCAAGATCCGGGCCGCTGAAATTATAGCCATTAAATGTGACTGCATAAAGCCCAGCTTGGTTAAACTCCTGAAGAAATGCACAATGGAAACCCGTATACATGCATGCGTTGCGCCCGGGTATCCATGAGTCTGTAATGTGCATTGGATCATGTATGATTCTTTTCTTCAATTTAAGGATGACTTCTCTTGCTATGTCAACTCTAGGTTGTGCTGGTACTTGTGGTGGTGGGGGTGGCAGTGATGGGGGTGGCAGCTGTGGTGGTCTCGGTAATGGGGGTTGCTGTGGTGTAGGGGGCGGTAGGGAAGGTGGAGGCGGTGGTGGAGGGCAATTTTGCGAAGTGTCGGGAGACGGGGCATCATAATCACCACCACCGCCACCACCGATAATGATTTCCAAGGTTTCTCTTGGAGAATGATGGGTGGATAATACAATTTGGTAGGTTAAGCATTGTAGTAATAATAGTAATATTAGAGATATTATTTCTCTCATTTTTTTTTTTAGTTGCTACTTACTAATTAGTGAAGTGAGGTACTTTTAAGTGGAAGGTTTTATTGCAGTATATATTACACATTATCTTCACTATCTTACAATTTAGTACAGCTCTTCAATTCCAAAAGAACACAAGTGGGTCGAATGGACACTTCACTTTCGAGAGGCCTGAGTTGACTGAATGCTAACATAGTCGTCGCATGCCATTAGCGTTTAGGTAATCGAGGTTAGGGATTGTTTGGTTGATCGAAGAATTTGAACACCATAGGAAATTTTGATCGTTTGGTTGATCGAAGAATTTGAACATGGCCCCGTGCCCTCGTATTGAGGATTTGAGGCCATGGGCTGTATGCAATTTCTAAGTTCGGACCTCATAAGTCGTAATCTATAGTATGTGCTTTAGGCCATGTTATCCGTTAATCATGTTGCAATCGGTGATGTATAATTCGACTATTACAAGTTCGAGTTCTCCAATTAGCCTTATAAAAGATCAAGTGAATCATACTAACAAGTTTGGTGCCAATTATTGAAACCAGGATATTTGGAGGACGTTTAATAGACGGGACAATGATAGGATGCCAACAGATGTATTGAGTTTCAGCATCGCCCTTTACAATGGAAAGAGAATTGCATAGGACATGTTCTGTGCAAATGAGAGGGTGGCATGGAGACTCAGTACCACCCGGGTGAGGTCTGAGCTATCTTTTCCGCTTTACCGGAAAGCCTGTTTAATCTATTAATGACAAACTCGCACAGTAGGCTTGGAATAGTCAAGAGTCACGAGGAGCAGCATGAAATGTAATAATTTGGTTGCCCTACTTCTAATCTCAATCAGATAGCAACATTTTTATCCGTTAGTAATTGATTTCCTCACGATTCCTTTTCTCCTACTTAATTATCCCAAACAGCACATGGCTGCTAGATTAAGCCCGAATTATATTGTAAGAGCGTTGTATGGTGTGACTACTTATAAAGTATCTCCTTATTTAGGATAGGTATATTTTCATGGAAGAAATGTACCCTCTCACGAGAAACATAGACATTCATAGATTATTTAAAAGTTAGTGGAGAGGTTAGAATTTAAACTCGGTCTCAGTGGGGCGAACGATTAATAATATAACGGAAAATGGAAAAAAGTTTCATCCTTTAGGGGTAACAAGCGCTCCTGCTAACCCTCCCCGAACTCTACCATTGTTGAAAGTCTCTTTTATCATATTTGTCGAGCACTTATATAATCTTACGTGACATGACGAGTTCTCTTGAGGCCTTGATTTCATACTTATTTCACCATTTAACAAATTTATTGACTAATTATTGGAACTAATTAAGTAGCAACAAGTCTCCCTTGTGACGGACTTATCTGTCACAAGCTTGCGACAACCGACGGGTCAAGTAGTACCTGTGTGGGTAGATAAAACAAAACCGAACAACTTCCTATGCACTTTGCTTTTGTCTTATCTACCCACATAAATAGTACTTGACCCGTCACAAGCTTGTGATGAATATATATGCCCGTCACAAGATGATCACCTAGTATCACCCTAATATGAATTGTTGATGAACCTAAGATAAGGTAACAAGAGGTTATATGGTGGAGGAAGAAGGAAACAAGTACATTATTGTCACATTACAAATTTACAACTATACAAATTGTAGTACATAATTTTATATATTGTTGAAAAGTATGCAAATGAGGCTCATAACTGAATGCCAATATTTTCGCCCTACGTACTTTAAAGTGAGTCCGTTTTCTCTCCATTTTCTAAAAATAAATGAAGAGGCAAGTTCCTATCAATGGTCCGGATCGTATTTCGATAAGATCTAATAGTTCTAAATTTACGCATAAAAATAAAGGAAAAATGGCAGTGAAAGAGAAATTATTATTTAAAGAGATTGTGAGAGAAAATGGAAAGAAAAAAAATGGAGAGGATCCATTCCCCTTTAAAGTATGTCTGTCCTACAACAAAAAGATCACATCAGTTAATCAGTATACTTCATGTTGTAAATATACATAAGACATACACTATTAGCTGCAAAATAATGCACATGCATATGTCCTATTATGGCAACTAGTTAAGGACTGGACAACCCTTAATCTCACGTAAGAGTCTAAGACGATCATATCCTTCTTAAGTGTAAGATAGATTAATATCGACTTACTTTGTATTCTCTCCATTCAACTCCAAATGGTATGTTTTTCTTTTGTATACTATTCATAAGTTGGAAGAATCTTTTCATTTCTTCCCAATATATAAGATAATATATATTCATGTGAGATCTTGTTTTATTCGTCTTTAGTAGCACATTAATAATATCAAACTTTTATAATTTTTACAAATGTGACTAAAGATATTTACGATATAAAATGTGCGTTGTCAAACGTGAAAAAAGAAAAGTGCCATTTGTAGTTGAATGGATGGAGTATAATACCTTCCTTTACAAAAATATATAGTATGTTCATACATAATTAAAAAGTAAATCACATATTACAATTTTTTTAATAATCTATTTCCATGTAATCATCCTCCTCTTCACTTTCCTCCTCTTCATTTGAGCTCACACCATTGAACCCATTGCCTCGCCAAATGTTTTTGACTATGTTATTTTGCACCTTGTACATAGCCTTCTTACGCTTCTTATCAAAACATGTCTGAATCTGTTGTCCCTTAAATATTCATGTCATGTTGTATAATAGGTATCCCAAGAGTGTGCATCTGTATAAAATTATGAAGTGTGAAAGTAGAAACAATAATAGACATTTGATACTTAGGTCACAATAATTAATGTCTTGTTTTTGTTTCGATTTAAATAAAAGTTGTACGATAATTATCCTATGCAACGGTCTTATCCCATGTTTTTTTTTGCAAAATGTGACCACTTTTTGGTTAATAGTGACTACTTTTGGGTAAATAGTAATTATCCTATGCGACTGGTTAATGGTTAGTTCTCTACTGGTTTCACAAGAGAATTTATGAAAATCGCAACTTTTTTAAAACTCGTCAATACTATAAAACGGTTATGAGTTTATAGTTAACTTAGCTTAACTTTTCTGAACTTAACTTATTTTTGCTGAACTTAACTTATTTTTGCTGAACTTTTCTGAACTTATTTTTGCGGAACTTAACTTATTTTGCTGAAATTAACTTATTTTTGCTTAACTTTTCTGAACTTATCTTATATTTGCTGAACTTAACTTAAATTAAGTAAAGAAAAGTCCAAAAGAACATGGCTTAAAGAAGATATCCTGCGAAATTTCAGCCTGTATGAGATACTGATTTTAGCCTGTGGCATAGGCTTACTGAAGCTGCCACAAAAGATAATAAAGAATTGTATACAAGATCCTGTTTGTTTTGATGCTCATTTCATATGTTGCTGGTCTAGTGACTTCGTCAATTCTTATGCTTTATATATTTCAACATTTAGGCGGACTGTTTCTCGTTTCCTTGGTCACCAAGGTCCAGTAAAGGGCATAACTGTATCAACCAATGGGCGCATTCTTGTGTCATGTGGACTTGATTGCACGTAAGTTATCATGTTTGAATAAGTGCTTTTTGCTATTGCCTAGTTCATTTACTGAATTGCTTCTTTTCTGCTTTGGCGTGTGTTTCTTACTATTTTTACTTCAGAGTGAGACTATGGAATGCCCCAGCTCCTTCTATAATGGAATCAGACGAGTCTTCTGCTAATTCATTGGAGGTTTGATATGCATTTTAATGTTTTGCGTTGAAGGAGTTCTGTTAACATGTTTCTCAATCAATTGCGCTTGTTATATTATTACAGCCATTTGCAGTGTACACTGGTCAAAATGCGTACAAGTAAGTGAAATTTGCTGACATTATGAGAAACTGGGTTTATGTGTTAAGATGCTATGAACCACAAAAGCCCATGTTAACTTCTGCTTGATATCCTACAGAGCTGTTGATCATCAGTGGGATGGGAATCTCTTTGCTACAGCTGGTGCACAGTTAGACATATGGGATCATAACAGGTTTTATTTTGACTACTTTTTCTTGTTTTTTCGGCCTGCGGACTGTACATATGGATAGAGTTAACTGTTTGTTATGGTATATAGGTCACAGCCTGTGAATAGCTTTCAATGGGGAGTCGATACGGTTGTGTCTGTTCGTTTCAACCCTGGCGAACCTAATATACTGGCCAGTTCGGGCAGGTTAGCAAAAAAATGATGCAGAATGCATATATGTGATCTCATGGTTTATGTATACATGAATGCAGAAGTGATGCATAATCAATCATATTTCAACCTATCTATTAATGTAAGAAGCACTTAACACACGCCCCCAAACGCATGGCTCTTATTTGTCAGTTATTATTGGCTTCACACCATGACATTGAAGTATCGATCTAACAATATTAATTTTAATACTTCTTATTTAGATAAGTCGAGTCTAGCAGGTCACCTTGGATATTCTAAAGCTTTTTTATCAAAGAAATTATTTTATTCTTGGTCGTCCTTTTACATATAGGAAATTTAAATTCCTAAAAATTTAAGGTGTTGTTTGGCCAAGTTTACTTAAAAGAGTTTTTATTTTTTGAAATGAGTTTTTTCACAAACTAATTCTTAAAAAAGTTGTGATTGTTTGGCCTAACTTTCGTTAAAATAGCTTCTTACAGAATTGATGTGTTTGGCCTAATTTCTTTTATCCGACTTTTTTGAATTGTTTTTGTTTACTACTCCTATATAATTTGGGTACTTGAAATACAAAACAATTACGGAGTACTACGTATAGAATAAGACCGTTTTACACTATGAGATAATTTATAACACAAAGTCACAAATTATAGAATAAGACCGTCTTACACTATGAGATATTACTTTTAGAAGGCAAACATTCATTTTTGTTTACATATAAAGGATCGTATACAATTTTATACAAGGATCGTCTCATACTCTTCATCTCAAAACGTAAATTATTTTTCTTTTCTATATATAATTCAATATTCAACTTATATCTAAAAACTACCACAGGATCAAAATCATACGAAGTAGTAATTAATGTATAGGAATAATCAATTTTTCATCCATTAAGGGGGTGTTTGGTTGGAGCTTTTGGAATGGATTGGAATGAATTCAATCCATTCTAGTGTTTGGTTGAGGGTTTTTGGAATGGAGTTAGATACCCAATGGATTCTAACTCTATTCCAACCCCTTGGAATCTCATACCCACCCCTCTCCCCAAGTTTCTAACTCCATTCCACCTTATTACTATTACCACATCCATTCCAAGGTCTAATCAAACACCTATGAGCAAGTATGGGGTTCTAACTCCATACCTCTATGGATTCACAATCCATTCCAATCCATTCCAATACTTTGAACCAAACGACCCCTAAGTGAATATAACAGTGTAGCATGATGAATATCACATTACATAACTCATATTCATCGAATCACTCTATCATATAGTGTGTAGATACCTCATATCTGCACCTCCCGCCAATCACCCAATGATGATTGGACCGCATGTTGTGTACACGGAAC
>JAOWBH010140944.1:0-13461 GCA_028566215.1 Silene coronaria | reverse complement strand
ATATATATATATATATATACCAAGGGCAACGCAACAACTCATTTACGGCTAACCAAACACTATCTATGGGAGGATTAAATTCGCGGCCTGGTTCAGGATCTACAACGAGAGATCCAACTCAACTTTCCGTGAGTTCACCTTTGGCATCCGGGAAATATATCATTCAAAGTAGTGAAATAATTCGGTGTGTATCAAGAAACTTGGCGAACTCACCGGAATTAACTAACACTACATCTGGTCCGTTTCATTTACTTCATATTAGCTCCACTATAGCGTCACTTTTTTAAGTGTACCGATGTTGTATATGGTTGTAAACATCACCTCAAACCTCCTACAGGTAGTGAAAAGAGAACTAAACAAGGAGCTGGAAGAATACGTACTTCATATGAAAAAGGTATTAAATAGTATTAGTATAGTACAATTAATATATTAACATAATGAACTACTACCATGTGGCACACTGATATTCTAATACAAGGCAACAGGTGAGTGTAGCCGCAACAACGACATACCTATGTATAATGACGGACAGCATGCTAACTATGATGAAGGTAATGCACTTATTAACATTTTCCTGCCAGTAATCAACGTACCTCATTAAATACTTCTAGGGATTATATACAATAATGTGTGTAAACATTTAACCAGATGACGAAAACGATAACTCTGATGATGGTGAATCAGATGAAGGTAACATTTTCCTTGATTCACATATGTGCTCATTTCTGCAATAATATTTCTACCACAATACAGTTACCTATTATGTACTTTTGTGTATTTTACATGTGATAAAGAAGAAGAAGACTTGCCCATATTTGGTGAAGGTATTCACTTGAATGTAACCCTACTGAATATATAAGTCATTTGTGCATCAAACTGTAATAATTATTTGTTTAATGATTATATATCTTTTTTTACAGAGTATTGGGATATTGGGGATCCAACATGGTGTTGTGAATTCTGTGAATCAATGATGTGGTTCAACGAAAGGGTGCGGAAAGATAGAAAATCAGTTAACCCAAGGTTTTCAATGTGTTGTTCGCAAGGCAAAGTGAAACTGCCGCCTCCCAAAGACCCTCCAACAACACTTACGGACTTGATCACTAACAAGGATGTCAAAGGAAAAGAGTTTATAGAGAACATCCGAGCATACAACATGATGTTTTCTTTTACCTCTATGGGCGGAAAGATCGATAAATCTATCAATCGAGGCCGATCTACATACACTTTCAGATTACGCGGTCAAAATTACCATAGTATAGGGAGCCTCCTACCTGCAGAAGGATCGTCCCCAAAGTTTACCCAACTTTATATATATGACACCGAGGATGAGGTCTTGAATAGAAGCGTGCTATAAGGTAACTAGATATAAGACTATTATTAATTATATGAACGTTTATCCTTATCTTTGTGCACTGTTCCAAAGGGTGATATATGTTATATCAATCTTCCAAACTAACGAAATTAAAATTGACAATGTTGCAGCCCTAATAACCCAAGTGCATTTGATGCTGATTTAATCGAGAGATTGACACAAATGTTAGATGAGCACAACGAACTCGCCAAAGCATTTAGAATGGCTAGAGATCGATTCGCCGCAAATGATTGCAAGGACATAAAACTGAGGCTAATTGGAAGAAGGGCGAAAGATGGGAGGACGTACAATCTCCCTACTGCAAATGAAGTGGCAGCTCTTATAGTGGGAGACATTGGGTGTGCAATTGATGAAAGAGATATAATTGTCGAGACACAAACTGGGATGCTACAAAGAATAAACGAGTTGCATCCGTCCTATCTTGCCCTTCAATACCCCTTTCTCTTTCCCTACGGTGAGTTGCATCCGTCCTATCTTGCCCTTCAATACCCCTTTCTCTTTCCCTACGGTGAAGATGGGTACAACACTGATATTCAACACGCAGACTCACACCATAAGGAATCAGATGCATCCAATCAAAATAGTGGCTCAAAAAAGAGATTCAGACTCACCATGCGTGAGTTCTTCGCATACAGAATTATGGAAAGGAAAGGCGAACATTCCATTATGTTGATTTCACGAAAATTGTTCCAACAATTTTTAGTGGATGGATACACAATGATTGAGACAGAGAGGTTAAATTTCATCCGTCGAAACCAAAAAATTTTACGGGCAGACAAATATAAAAGTTTGAAAGAATCTGTTGCTCGAGGGATTACAAACCTTTCTGCTCAAGGAAGACGTATAGTACTCCATTCATCTTTCACTGGTTCAACTAGATACATGATTGGAAATTACCAAGATGCCATGGCTATTTGCAAGGAATTTGGGTTTCCTGATTTGTTCATAACATTCACTTGCAACCCGAAATGGCCAGAGATCACTAGGTATGTGAAAAGGATTGGTGTGCGGCCTGAGGATAGACCTGATATCCTATGTAGGGTGTTTAAGATAAAGTTGGATCAACTGATCAGGGATTTGAAGAATAAAAAGCTATTTGGTAGGGTTCAATCAGGTTAGACCCTTTTATTTCTATGATTTCTTTACAGCTTAAGTACAATCATGTGAGAGTTTGCACAAATGATTTCACTGACTCTCTCTTTTATTTTTCCAGTTATGTACACTGTGGAGTTTCAAAAGCGTGGCTTGCCCCATGCGCATATATTGCTCTTTTTGCATAGAGAGGATAAGTTCCCCAATCCAGAGTCAATTGATAAAATTATTTCCGCAGAAATTCCAGACAAAGAGAAGAACCCACGTTTGTATCAAATTGTGTCAGAGTTGATGATACATGGCCCGTGCGGTGATGCTAATCGTCAGTTACCGTGTATGGAAAATGGAAAGTGCTCAAAGCATTTTCCAAAAAAACTTACTGAACACACCACCGTCGACAAAGAAGGGTATCCGGTGTACAGAAGAAGGGATAATGGCGCGAAGGTTGTGAAGGGAACATTTGAAGCTGACAATGGATATGTCATCCCATACAATCCTACTCTGCTATTAAAATACCATGCGCATATCAATGTCGAATGGTGCAATCAATCAAGATCCATTAAGTATCTGTTTAAATATATAAACAAGGGTAATGATCGCGTTACTGCGGCGGTCTCTGCCGGAGATTCAGAAGACGTTGATGAGATCAAGATGTATTATGATTGCCGTTATATTTCAGCATGTGAAGCTGCTTGGAGGATTTTTGGGTTTGATATACACTATCGGACACCATCGGTTGAAAGACTTAATTTTCATCTCCCAAGGGAGCAGAGTGTTGTGTACAACGAGTCAGACTCACTCGATGCCATATTGGATAAACGGTCTGTTGACGAATCCATGTTTGCATCATGGATGGAATGCAATAAGAAATATGATGAAGCAAAGAATCTGACCTATGCTGAGTTACCGATGAAGTTTGTCTGGAAAGCTAAATTGCGGGAGTGGAAACCACGTCGAAAAGGATATTCCATTGGTAGAGTATATCACGCTTCCCCTGGATCGGGTGAACGATATTATTTGAGGACTTTGTTAAACCACGTACGAGGTCCTACATGCTACGAAGATATAAGGAAGTTTGAAGGTGTCCCATACGAGTCTTTCAGGGATGCGTGTTACGCACGAGGTTTACTTGACGACGACAAAGAGTATATTGATGGCATCGAAGAGGCAAGTCGGTGGGGATCAGCGACTTACTTAAGAAGTCTTTTCGTGACACTCTTAACATCAGGGAGCATGTCAAGACCGGAGATTGTATGGGAAAAAAGTTGGCACCTATTATCAGACGACATCCTGCATAGACAAAGAAGGTTTTTCCAAATACCAGGTAGTACATCAGCTATCAACATAAATTTTAGAATGCTCTCTTTCAATGTGGTTAAACACTTGCTTTTTACTTTAACTATTTCTAATGCTAAAATGCACCAACATATTTGACTGCTCTTATCAGATTTGCAGCTTACTGAGGAGGATCTCAAAAATTACACATTGATCGAAATTGAGAACTTACTCCAGAAAAACGGAAGTAGCCTACAGAATTTTCCAACAATGACCGTCCCAAGTGAAATTTTCATGAGAGAGAGTGGTAACCGGCTACTGGCTGAAGAGCTTCGCTATGATAAAAATAGTTTGAAAGAGGAATTATCTAAACTTCTACCATGCTTAACAGATGAGCAAAGAAACGTTTACGATCTCATCATGACTGCTGTTGCTAATGACCAAGGTGGTCATTTCTTCATTTACGGTCATGGTGGAACTGTCAAAATGTTCTTATGAAAAACACTATGCGCTGCAATTCGCTCCAGGAGCGAGATAGTGATTCCAGTTGCTTTAAGTGGAATCGCGGCATTGTTGTTACCAGGAGGGGCAACCGCGCATTCTATGTTTCACATACCTCTAAATGTCGATGAAGACTCTTTTTGCAGCGGCATCACACCTGATTCTGATTTAACTGGACTCTTGCTTAAGACCAAGCTAATAATTTGGGATAAAGCTCCAATGACCAACAGATTTTGTGTTGAAGCTCTAGACAGAAGTTTGAGAGATGTTATGCGCTTTCACAATCCGCAATGTGCTGACCAACCATTTGGTGGTAAGGTGGTTGTATTTGGAGGAGATTTTCGGCAGATACTGCCTGTTGTCCCTAAAGGGAGTAGGCAAGATATTGTGCGTGCGACATTAAACTCCTCATATCTATGGAATACGTGTACAGTCTTGAAACTCACAAAAAACATGCGACTCCAATCAGCTAGCTCGAGTTCAGGTGCGAATGAGGTAAAAGAATTTTCAAATTGGATTCTGAAGGTTGGGGATGGCAATACCGGAGAATGCAATGATGGAGAGGCTACTATCCCCATAGAAGACGATCTTCTAATAAAGGACGCAGACAATCCTATAGAGGCAATTGTTGAAAGCACATATCCATCCATCCATGAAAATATGTGGGTAGCGAAGTACTTTCAAGAGAGGGCAATTCTGGCACCTACAAACGAAGTTGTTACGAAAGTCAATGATTATATTTTATCAAAGATGACCGGGGAAGCCAAAGAGTACTTGAGTTCTGATAGCATAAGCAAAGCCGAGGGATATGCGGGTAATCAAGAAGATTTATATTCCGCTGAGTTCTTGAACTCCATTAGATGCTCCGGTCTTCCTAACCACAAAATAGAATTAAAGATTGGCACCCCAATTATGCTCACGAGAAACCTTGATCAATCAGCAGGGTTATGCAATGGTACTAGATTGGTAGTCAACCAACTCGGAAACCATATAATCCAAGCCACTGTTATCACCGGAACCAACATAGGCCACAAAGTTTTAATTCCGCGCCTGACTTTAACCCCATCTGCTAGCAATACACTACCTATAAATTTTCAGCGCAGACAGTTTCCAGTGATGGTTTGCTATGCAATGACTATAAACAAAAGCCAAGGCCAGTCACTTTCGCATGTTGGATTGTATCTTCCAAGGCCAGTTTTTAGTCACGGTCAGCTTTATGTTGCAATCTCTAGAGTCACTAGCAAAAGGGGGCTTAAGATTCTTATTTGCGACCACGATAATCGCTCTGTTAGCACTACGGAAAATGTTGTGTACAAGGAGGTGTTTGAGAATATATAGTGCCTGATGTAATTCTCATTTTTCTTGCTTAATAAACTTCGTGTGCTTTTTTTAAAAACCATTTTCGCTTATGAATATACTTCAACTGAATATGCTATTTTATTTCATAAACATATTAAACGGAATTACCCCCTTAATTTTAGTATGCAACAACGTTCCATTAACCAAAAAATGAGAAAGACGTCACTAAAATTGCTAGATATGAAATAAGATTCAATTACAAAAATAATATTGAAATTGAAGTAAATAAAAAACAAGGTAAACAGCTACACTACTCCATGCAAAGATTAAATTGAAATAAATAACAAACGAAATAAAACAATCACCGTATAAACTATACTACACAGAAAAGCACACATGCATTCACATCTACTTGAAAGTTTAACAACAATTCAACACAAGAATGGAAACTACTTACATTTTATTGATCCAAAATGAGGGGGTCCCTTGGATAAATTTTTGTGAAATTTGAACAGATTTGAAGCAACCAAATCAACAATGAGGGTCGGTCATCAGACACAGGTAAGTAATTTGATTAAAATTACTCCCTTCATAATCATTTGTATACCAAAAGTAATGAAATTTTGATCCTGCCATTAACAGACGCACAATGATACCTGCGTAAATTCTTCGTTTTCCCTCCGACAAAAGCAGATCGGATGCCAATTAGTACTAATATAGATCTTTCTAATTAGAGTGGAAGTGTAACTGGGCATGTGAGGTTTCAGTTGGGGGTAATTTAGATTGAAGGGGATGGTGATTTGCTCATTTGGGGATAGCTGTATTTTCTTTACTTCTGATAGTAGACGAGAGAGTGAGATTTTGCCTGTGATTTGTTCATTTGGGATAACTGTTGAACAATATGATAAGGTGATTTGTGGTTGTAATTTGCAAATGACAGAGATAATATTGAATGGACTATGGGAGTAGTAGTGCGATTATAATAGTAATTTGCAAATGTAATAATGACATTTTGTGGTAGCAATTTGCAACCCGTTATAATAGTACTACTACATTTTTTGGTTTGTATTACTTGACGGTCATAAGCTTGTGACTTTTCACAAGCCTCTCCCACTTGTTTTCCTATTTGCCTCTTTCACTTGCCCTTTGCCTCACGCGTTACAAGCTTATGACGGATTTTTGTCCGTCACAAATGAGAATTTGTGTATATTTGTTACCAAAAAAATATAAATAAATAGTACTACTATATTTTAGAGAGGCTAAGAGAGCCTTTGTCTGTGAGGGTAGTATGTAAGATTGCGTTTGTCGGTGCACAAATTGTCATTTAAGAGGGTGGAACTATCTTAAACTTAAAACGAGTTAAATAATTACGTAACGTCAATAGAGAAATTTCTAAATACCATAAAATAATTGTGCTCTAGAAGGTGGTGTAGTATTTGACCTATTTTAATCTTAAGACGGATATTCCTGTCTAAGGGAAGACCAATTGTTGTTAGTGGTAGTAGATAATAATATCTTTATTTTTTTATATGTTCTACGTAGAATGAATTTCACTTAACTTTATGTCATCGGTAACTTATTTATCCATTAATATAATTTAATCAACGATGATGTAGTACAAATTCTCAAAATCTAATGATATTATACCGCGTTAACATTGTAATAGTATTCTGCAAATCATTCTACGCATTACCACTCCGCTACATACCCGTGCAACTTGCACGGGTCCTAAACTAGTTCTCTTAGTAGATAGGAGATTCCATACCCATACAACGGTTTTTCATCATTGACCAATGTTATTTTGATTGTTTGATTGTTAGAGTAACTATAAACCTAGTGTAGATAGATATTTCATATTTTACCAATGTTTTCTTACCCAATATGGGCACAACAACTACATTGTTTAAACAATATGTGTTTTTTTACACGGTAATCCTATGTATTTTCAAATTCTACGGGAAAAACCTTACTTTCAAAGGACATATATGAACTATGATATCTTAATTTGTATAGGTTGTTGATTTACGTAATACACATTTTACTTATCGTAGTGCACTATTTGACCATATTACCCCTCCCATTTTCGTGTATTTTGTACTACATTGAAGAAAGGAAAGAGGAAAGAGAAAAACTATTTGTACTGCTTTTAATCACTAACACCACTTACCATCACCGACCCCCTCTCCCACTACTGCCACCGCCAGCCTCGCTGGCCAATGCTGGTCAGGCCTTCACTCTCATGCACGCCGCATTTCCCGTCCGCGAGCCACTACTCGCACTTCTTTTAACCATCATTAACTCCTCTCCGGCACCTTCCTCCACTGGTGAACCACTGAATCCCCTCATCGGCAACGAAACCGCCTTCCTCGTTTGGACTCACTCGCAACACCACTTCCTCCGACAAACCCACACCTTGTTATATGCTAGTAGTGAATCCCTCCACCACGCTCCTTTAGCCATCACAAAAACGACTTTCTTCAAGCCGGCCACCGCTACCCATACGCCGCCCCTCCTCACTACCGATCTCCAGTTACGCCACCAGCCCGATGCCACTATACAACCACGTTACTTAAATGTATTGTTTGAATTCAACCACAAACCCTAATAAAAATGAATTTGATTTGTAATTTACAATAAATGAAGTGCATACATATTATTGCATTCAAATCAGGTGAAATCACCATTCGTTTTTGAAGAAATTAATTAATCTCGTATTTTTAGTAATGTAGAGAATTAATAGAATTATGTCTAGTGTTTTTTCATCAAGGGTAGCAAATAGAAAGTAATGCACAAAAAATACTGAAATGAGTAAAAACCGTACAACGAAAATAAGTTACGTTTATATAAAGCTAATGAGTAGACCTGGAAAATTGACCCTGACTCCCGAACTCAAGACCCAAGGTTGACCCGAATCTGAATTGATCCGACCTAAATGTTTATTTTTGCAAATGAATTATTATCAAACTCGATAGCAGTGGACCTAGAGCTGTCAAAAGATGACCCGACCCGAAAAACCGCCCGAAACCCGCCCGAAAATAACCCGAAAATGACCCGTTATGAAAAACCCGAACCCGAAAATAACCCGTAAATTCCGGGTCGGGTCACGGGTCAACCCGTTTTTAAAATTTTTTTAAAAAAAAACACTTTTTGTTAACAACAGCTTCTCCCTTTTTCTTGAAATGACCTAGTTCATTTCACATTTTCACAGCAGCTTTTCCTTTTTCTCTCTCTCATACAAACATGAAAACTTAACCCTAAACCCCTAATTTTTTTCGATTCATCTTCAGACCTCCATCAATTGTTGATTGCTTTCCTTCTCCGTCTTATTTATTGTCTCTGATTCGTTCTTCTTGCACAGGTATGAATTTTTTTTTTTGTTGATTACTTATCTTCTTTGCCTTATTTTTGTTGATTGCTTTTCTTCAGATTCTTATTACTTATCTTCTCTGATTCGTTCGTCTTATTTATTTTTGTTGATTGCTTTGATTACAAATCCTCTTTTACATGATTATTCTCCCATTTAATTATTGTCTGCTTATGTAAGAATCAATTCTTATTTATCTTATGATACTGTTTATGTTTGGCGTTCATACATAAAAAAGGATTTAACTTTTTCTTGATGTATAACTACTTGTATATGAACAAGAAACTATTTATTATGCTTCCAGTTAATGAACATTCACCCGATTCTGTCAATGATGGGATTCAGTTTGCGGATGTTGGGAACTCGTCTAGAAAAATTCAGTTTGGAAAGTTTTTGAGGACCCACGTGTCATGTTGCATTTGATTGTGAAGAGAAAGTTCAATGTTCTTTTTATGTTATACCTAATGGTTGCACCAGTTATTTGAGGTTGCTTTGGAGACCGTAAGATTAGTATAGAAACTGGGTGGAACTTACAATACAACACAATTATATCAATCTGCTGTTCTTTAACTCTCTTTTTTTTTAACTCGCAAGTTGTAGATGCAAGTTTTATTGTATAAAGAGAATTATTTATTTTTTAGTACACTGTTTCTTCTGGATATTCACATTGGTTAAGTTTAGGGTCGATATGCTAAATTTGGCTGTAGTGGGAGAGGTTATGCAGCAATGTGTGGTCTGTAATCGTTTATCTGGTTAATGACATTTTTCTGTTGTACAGAGGGAATACTTTAAGCAAGGAAAGGTTACACAATTTTGTCAAATTTTGGAAGAAGGTTCTGGCGCAGGTTTGTTTCGTGTTGTATTTTCGTTTGCTTAAATAGTGTTTCATGCGTACGTATCCAATGATACTTATTGTGTGGATTAAGCAAACTTCTGTAATTTTCAGAAATTGATGAGTATTATTCAGATGTGAAATATGAGAGAATTGCAATTCTGAATGCATTGGGGGCTTACTATAGTTATCTTGGAAAGATTGAGACTAATCTTAAGGAAAAGGAACATCATTTTATTCAAGCAACCCAGTTCTACAATAAGGCCTCAAGAATCGACATGCATGAACCGTCTACGTGGGTTGGAAAAGGTTAGTATTTAAGGCTATCTTGTTACATTAACGCATTGTTAGAATAAAACGCTGCAAATGTCTAAACTTGAGTGATATGTGACAATAAATTTGGTGCATACTGAGCATCCTGGTCCAGTTTTCCCCCGTGGTAGTCATTCGATATCTGATATTCTGATATCCATCCTGGCCATTGATATTTCACGGAAAATTGTTGGTTTATTCTCTTGTTAAGGAGCTGTAATCATTTACCACATGCCATGACAAGTAGAAGCCATACTTGAAAATCCAACACTTCTACTAGAAAAGATAGCATGAAGGCTGACCTGCGATAATGATATGGTCTGTAAGTTAAGAGGGAGAAGAAAAAACTGAAGAAGCATTGTGCATTACCAATTTTTGGTCACAATCATTTGGTTTGTCTTCAATTCTTTTGAACTCTTATACTTATGGATCGAGTAATTTTGTTATCTTTACTTCAAAATTTGTTGTGAATGATAAAACAACAACATTACCCCTGTGCGGCTGTGCCTAAATGGCTCCCGCAAATTGCGAGGTAAGGGTGGGTTGGATGTACGCAGCCTTACCTTGTGTTAGCAAAGCCAAGAGGTTGTTCCCGGATGACCCAAAATGAAAATTGCGTCAAAGGACTGCTACTTCTCAAGAGCAAGAACTGGGCATTGAAACTTGTTGTGACTAATATATGAATTAAATGATTAAATTGGTCTTTTGAAGATTTTAGGTCAGGGTTTACATCCAAACCAAACACTTGGGTCTACACCTTTCCTGACACTCGCTTCTGAAAAAGTAATGACAAATTTGCAAAATGAGAGTTGATTAACTAGCCAGCGTGTTATAATTGCTGACCAAAATCAATTTCTTTTTGTTTAGGAAAAAATTGTTACCACTTTTGAAATACTCTGCCCTTGTGAAGTGTGAACATTTGGTTTCTTTATCGAAGGAATCTTATCCTTTTTTACCAGGGCTTGAAATTGAATGGTTTTTCCTGCTTGAATATGCGACTACGATTGCCTATTTTTCTTTTCTTTGTATTCTTGTTACTTTGAAGTTTGAAGACATATTCTGTTTTGTCACATTGTTCTAGATTATTAAATTGCCTTATGGCATGTTTGAGAACCTTGAATTGGAATTGAATTCCATAATTGAGACATTTCTAGTGTTTGGGAACTTCTATAATTTGGAATTGGAATTGACTCAATTTCTTATAAATTTCAAGCAAGTTCAAATTTGGGGCTCTCAAATACCTACCATCATATAGTAGTCATTTCAATTCCATCATTGCTTGTTACGTTTTATTTTGTGATTCAAATTTCATCGTAATATTTTTATTTACGGTATTTTTTCCGTTCGCCAATATTTTCCGTGACTATATATATATATATATATATATTTTTTTTTCAAAATAAAACATCCGATGACCTCGACCCATATCCGTCTCGCCTAAGTCCAATTCCAATTCCATGGGTTTCCCAAACGCAAATTTGGAATTGGATTTGGAATTGCATTCAAACATTTTGATTTCTACAATTGAAATCATGAAAATGAAATCAATTCCGTGTTTCCAAACACTGCCTTACAGTATTGTACTATATTCTGCCTGCTGCAGTGACACCCACTCTTACTGTCCTAGTACTTGCTAGAATGGCTCCTAATTTCACTGTCCCGTGTCCCATTTCATCCCAATTTGCTCCCTAGGAGTTGTTTTTAAAGCATTGTATTTTATTTTATTTACTGTTTGAGAGATGTTTGAGAGATGTGTTACTGTGACTTATTTTATAAGTTTTTTCGTTTGAGCTAAGAATGAGTGAACATTTTTCTGTGTATAGGTCAGCTTTTACTCGCCAAAGGTGATGTAGAACAGGCATTCAATTCATTCAAGATTGTACTAGATGGCTATCCTGACAATATTCCTGCCCTCCTTGGCCAGGTATTTTTGATTTCTACCTTACAAAATGTGGAGTGATATTTCCCTAGATGCCTTTTACCCGATATTCGCTATTACCTATAAAAAAAGTGTCGATGGATATCTTTTTGACTGTTTGTGACTTTGTTAGGTAATGCACTATATTGTATTTTTTTATATTGTTTCCTTCATTGCCATGTGAACTGTGACTAATCATTCTCTGGTTTTATTATCTGTTACTAGCTTATCCTTTAATGTTAAATTTGGGCTTTGAATTGATACGGCATCATGAGATCATGACCGCATTATAACAGTTTTGAAATATTGATATGCTCTAGCCCCATTTATACTTTTTAAAGCAGTGACCAAGGTTATGTAAATGGTTCTGCGATCAAGGCTTCCAAGCTGGTTCTGTTGCAGTGTTGCTACATATATTGTAGCTTGAGATATGGCTATAACTATATCTATGACAACTGCTTGGCAATTGTGAGCATCATGTAAGATATGCACTACAGAGAACCTTAGATCTTTGTCCTATGCTGCCACATGTTTTCATGACTAGTGGACAATTTTGATAAGAAACTCTATGTCTTGTTAGTCCTCCATGCCTTTCTGTCTCCTACTCTCCTCAGCCCGTAAGCCCACATACCCACCTCTCTCCTTCTCTTGACCCTTTACCTGCACACGCTTACCCTTGCTCTACCAACCTGACCTCGTCCGCTCTTTTCGACTTGTGCTTCGCTGTGCCTTGTGCCTAAGAGCACCTTATGGGGTGTTTTTAAGTCTTATCCTCTGCTTGGTAAGCTGATACTGGTTCTTGAGCGGTTTGCATAGTAGCTGTGGGTATGAGTGTGCATAGGTGGGTGATTCGCCTGCAATATGCAAAACTAATTCGCTAACATTAGATGTGCAGAATGCACCTGCACTTATGGTGGCCAAAGGAACTTAGAATTCTGAATTCTCCATTGTAATTGCTGAATTGGTATGAGAATTCTGTGCAGGTGGCAACAATTTATGTACCATGACGTGTGGGTAGAATGGGAATGAGAGTGGGAAGTATTTGTGAAATAAAAGTCCTTGAAGGGTTACATGTGAAAAGAAGAGTGATGTTCCCTTGGAGGGTCTCTGGTTTACCTAAGTGAATAAACCACGCTTACCCAGTGCTTAGTGTATTTATGGTTTACCTTTTGAATATTAGTTACGAAGTCAGTATTTTCTAGTCAAACTACCGAGTAGAAATGAATAGTGTGTGTGAAAATATGGCAATTTATTTTATGCTTCGTTAAACTGTAGGGCCATTTTAGAAAGATTTATGATGGCCAACCCAGTCAGTTGTGTCATGCTGGCATTTGTTTCATTCTGTTTGTTTCTTCAGTTATGTCTGCTTGTCTAATATGCATGTGTTTGTGACCTCTCTTTCTAGTGCTACTCTTCTTTATTCTTTTCTATTCTAAAAAAAACCATTCTATATGATTGCAGGCATCGGTCCAGTTTATTCGTGGACGCTATTC
>JAOWBH010140933.1:0-13462 GCA_028566215.1 Silene coronaria | reverse complement strand
CGTTATGCATATCTTGATATCAAATGTGTGATTATGCATATCGTTCGAGCTGAGTATGCATAGATCCTACCCCTACACTGTTCCAAGTGACCTTTGAAGGCCTAAAAAAAAGGGTACTTAGCTTGAAGCTTGTGCATTACAGTTTTTGAGAGGGAATGTCCTGACCTCAAAAATAAGGTCCCTGTCATTTCTCAGTTGTAGTTTGACATTCCTTCCCATTATCTTTGCTACAATGTTGCTTTTTTTTCATCCCTACAACTCCAATCATCCAGCAAGTTATTCCATTATACATATATGGATATGATATGCTGATGACATTTTTCCTGGATCTTCCAAGTTCTATACATTGTTTACAACATTTGTGTGGATAGAGCGTTTGCACCAAAGCATCGACATTGCTCCAGGGAATCGATGAATCTTTCGATGTGTAGCCGCGAAGAATAAGAATAAACGGCCCATGTCGTCATTGATTCTGCAGGCTATCTATCTTATCCAAATTGACTATCATTCATATGTAAGCAATTACAGTGACTTCTCTTTTCCTCAAAGGCCAAAAGTATGGATCCTTTGCAGCTTAACTTGCAGATGTCAGACGATATAGACTGTTAACCAGTTACTATGTTTCTGATTCATACAGAGTATTTTTCTTCTTTATCCAACCCTAACAAATGCTGTATTATCACCTCCTGCGCTCTAAAGAACATTATTACCCTGACAGCCTTAACTGGCCGATGATACTCATAACTTCGGTTCTAAATCCATCTGCATCAAAATCTGATTCCTTTTTACAAAATAAAAAAAACAAGTCGCTGCTACAATGTTTTTGAAAAGAAGTTTCGATAAATTTAGGTCGGCTAAATGGTAAACTGGCATTTTAATCTTCTAGTAATCAGGACACAGTGACATCAGAAAGATGCTTAATTGTATTCTCCATTTAATCAGCTTGCATCGACAATTCGACATGTAAATCAGGATATATTCTTACTAACCCAATCTATATTACTTTAATTAAACATCAGAAACTCGGTAATTAACCAACTTAACTAACTTGGTGAATTTGCATATCCTCCTAAACAGTGGTTGATTTCTTGAAAGATTTCGGACATTCCCGAGACTTAAATTATTGCTCAAAAGTTGATTCTGAACTCAAGTTGATCATATAAACAAAGGTCACTTTCGACGCAAATCAAACAATTTACAGAATTTATCTGCCTTATCCTTAGTAATTTAGCTTTTCGAGCACCTATAAATTGGGGTCAAAATCACAATATTCAACCACAACACAAAATATAGTACACTTCCTTCCATACTTCAAAAAACTTATAATATCTCGTTTTCTTTGAGCGATACCAAGTAATCTAATGGAAAGAGTAAGCGAGTTAGCGAGGACTAAGGCAGCAGTCATCTTTACCAAGAGCTCATGTTGTATGTGCCACAGCATAAAGTCACTGTTCTATGATCTTGGAGCTAGCCCTGCAGTCTATGAACTAGACCGAGAGGCTAAAGGCCGTGAGATGGAATGGGCATTACAGCGGTTAGGATGCAACCCGACTGTCCCTGCTGTTTTTATAGGCGGAAATTATGTAGGGTCCGCTAAGGACGTGTTAGGAGCCCACCTTAATGGATCTCTTAGAGATATGCTTATTGAAGCCAAAGCTATTTGGTTTTAGCAGTATTAAATCCGAATTTTATGAATTATTGTTAAATCGTATCAAGAGCTTATGTTTTTTATGAGCTTTTGATAGCCACCTTGTAACATTGTGGTCTGTAATATTAATCTCTTTAGCTTCATCTTGCACATTATCAAATTTTTACAGTCTGAAGACAGAAATTTAAGACGTAACTGCTAACGTAAAAAGCTATATTAACAAAGCTCTGGTAAAGGAAACTCGAAGAAATTCACAATAGTAAAAATTGGTTTCTATCGTCAGTGTACTTGAACCAACCTTATTAAACGAGCACAAATACTTGTCTAGGACGGTTTTCACAAGTATTTGGGTAAAATCAAATGCAATCGGCCAAAATATCGCAAAAAATTAATTATAGAAACTTACATAAGTTACACTATGAGTATAATTATCATTATTATATTATGGTTTTAGTGCATTGTTAAACCGTTTTATACATCTTTAATTTCTATGGAACGATAAGCAATTATATGCATTCTACGTTGTCAATTTTGGCCACAAGTCTCAGGTGAACTCTGTCTCGTAAGGGATCAGATGTACGCAGTGTTTTCCAATCGTGAGAAAGTAGGTAATTATACTCATGAGTCATGGCTCATGACATATTCCTAGAAAAAGCATTCTGGCAAGTCAACCGTCAACAATTATTTTGTGTTTCGCAACTAGAAGTTTAGAACAGTCTACTTTCAGTCTTCGTGCTACTAATATTCTGAGGTCGATGTTAGGCATGGATACGTGTCCAAGTGTTGTGATGACTTAATTTTGGAATCTCGACAACTTTAATTTACATCCTGAAAGGAGGATACAAATTTTGGCGGGGATATGTTATGAACATATTTTTTTGTTAGAAATATTTGGAATTTTGTAAAGACAGACAGAGAAGTGTTTGAGAATTAAGACTTTAGTTAGTCGAAATTCATAATATATGATTCATATCAAAGTGCTAGAGGACAGTAGACTAGGAAGGATCGATTAAATTTTTGTACTCGTATTCAGGAGTGTCAAGTCGAAGTAACACAGTTCATTCGGTCCTCAAAATGTTAAGGCCAACATTTGTATGTTAAGGTGATTAGATGAGTATAGCCGCTTTGCCCCTCTGACTATTTCTAAATAATCCAAAATAACAACTGCATCAAGAATTGCATCAAATCAAGCCTACTTTATAACAAAAATAAAAATAACCAAAGAATACAGAGTTTTGGTTTCATAGCAAACAAAAATCCAAAGCACACCAATAAGCAATAATCAAGAAAAAAGTAAAGTAAATTAGAGGAGATGAATCCTTAGTCATCAACTTCATATTCTTAATATGCATATTCAATGACCATATGATCCTGAACTAAATCTATACTGATCTGCACAAATAAAAAAAAAAGGGGTAGAAAATGGGAATTGGATAAACAAGAATGGTTCTCCAGATCAGCAGAAGCCGCCCTTAGAGGCGGTATGGTATCAAGCATCTTCTTAAAGAAGCAAATGGCCATGTTGTGGCAAAACAAGGTTCATTGATGAAGAATTTTAGATTATATTCCTTTCCCTACTTACTACATTATTAAGCACTCTTATTACATGCATTCTTACTATAATCAGGAATAGAATCCATTTGGATTTACTACAAAATGAATGGTTATTGACTATTATTATAAAGAATAATCAGCATCCTATGATGATCTATTTCGATTTTCATATATAACCGCCCTATTGCTTCCGACATTCTTAAGCATCTTTTTGTCTGAAATAAATTTATCCAATATTTCATTTCCATTCTAAACGGAATCAAATACCTTACTATTATTATCATTTTCAATTATAATGTAATGTAACGAAAATGGCTCACTAATATACGTGTGCCACTACTTTTTTTTTTCTCTGAGTGTAAAGGGAGCCACAAGGACAAATATGTTGCTGAGGGGAATTGAACCCACGTCATGAGTATTATTTATTAACCCTTATGACTTTCACGGTTATGATAGGTGACATCTGCGCGTGTCACTACTTTTATAATACATGATTAATGATTAAATAAAGTTGTATGTGTACATTCAGGTACGTCTTATACTACATTCCTCTTATTCCAGTTTCAAACACTTGACATTTAGACATGAATATGACACTTGTACATGTTATTTTAAGCCAAAATACGCAAATTAATCATAAAAATAGTCGAATCTGGCCCTTGATCACACACACAAGTATCAAATGCTTCAAAATGAGTCCAGAAAACATACACTTTGCTGTTGTTTTTGTAATCATCGTTGACATTTGAAAGGTACCCAATTCCAGTAGAGTTCACTTGACATGTACAACTACAAGATACTCTTGTTACAAAAATTCTCGGTAATTTCCATATTTGAGAGTATTCTCATTCAGCTCTGTCTAGGATAAGCATTCAACCGCGACGACGACACTCAACTCTTAGAATGGCAATCCTCAGTTAGTAGCAGAACATTTTGGACAATATTATTGACTTATGCCAGTTATGATCATTCTCACGCAACTTGTTCATCCAATCTACAATCCACAATAGGTCAATGTCATCCAAATTCATCAGAAATGGAGCATTTTCTTATCCTCAGTGAGTCAGTGAGATCTAAAGCATCAAAATATCTATTTATCCATTACTTGATTTCCCCTTATTTAATTTTAAATTATTTTTGCTGAAATTGTCAACTCCTTATAAATTGGTACATCCAACCAAAACCCTAAACACAACAAACTAGCATTTTCAACCTACATTGTCTTCTAGCCAATCACAAATCATCTCAAAAAATGAAATTTTCCATGTTTTTGACTTTCATGATCAGTTTCAACTCCTACTAACTTCTTTCGTATTGTGATATACACAGTTCATCTTACGAGTTTTTTGTCATGTAATAACGTAATTTCAAAAACAACCATCCAACTCTTTTCTTTGCATTGTGTTATACACGGTTTATCTTACGAGTTTTTTGTGATACAAAAATGGAGAGGATAAATGAATTGGCAAAGACAAAGGCAGCAGTAATATTCAGCAAGAGTACATGTTGCATGTGTCATAGTATAGTGACATTATTTCATGAACTTGGTGCAAATCCAGCAATTTATGAGCTGGATAATGATCCAAGAGGACATGAAATGGAGTGGGCTTTACAACAATTGGGCTGTAAGCCCACTGTGCCTGCTGTCTTTGTTGGTGGAAATTATGTGGGCTCAGCTAAAGATGTGCTTGCTGCTCACCTTAATGGTTCCTTGAAAGATTGGCTTCTTCAAGCTAAAGCTATTTGGTTTTAGTACCCTTATTATGTGCAAAAATAATGTTGTATGTACGTACTCGGTCATGGTGACGATGTCAAAGTCATAGTTATATTGTAATGATTTAGGATCGTCCAGCGTGATCTGTCATTTGGAATCAATACTATTATGAGTTAATCTACACTGCAAGAAACGGGTCTCCTATCGACTGACAAAGAAATCAGTCGGTAAATAGCTACGAAATATAAGGATAGTGAAACAACAAGAAGAAGAAAAACTAAGAAATAAACAAATTGAAGTTTAAAAAGCCTTGTCTAGGAGAAATGATGAAAGATGAGAAATGGTACAAGTGATAGAATTCCTTGGTTTATAAACAGAGCGAAGAGAGGACTAAACGAGAAAAGTTACCAAGTATAAAAATTAAGAGTAAAGATAAATTGAACCGAGTTTTAATTGTTCAATAACATAAGCTCATGTCCAAAATATGATCTTCATTTTGTTTCGACTGATCTCATCTTAAGGCGAGGTGTGTGGAAAAGCTCCTGAAATCTTGCAATAATGCTCATATCAAATGTCCACCATAAGTGGCAATAATATCTATGGTTACTAATCTACCAGTTACTGATCAACCAGGCGGTGAAGTCCATGTACGGGAGTTCAGTTTGTAACCAGTCAGCTAGCAGCGCAGCTCAACACACCTGCGACTGTAGTTACACTAGAAAAAGAGATCGCTATGACAGTAACCTTTAGCAATGGATTGAATGGAATACTCCTGCCTATGTTTCGTCTCTAGTCTTTAATGAACAGCTACTGGGAGAACCCATCGACAAGTAACCTTTAGCAATGGAATACTCCTGCCCATCGAATTGCCACTAGTTACCACAGTAACCAGTCACAGTTTCGGGCATATTTTATCTTTATCTATCTATCTACTCCGTATATCTTTTGCACTTGGCTTATTGACACACTGACATGATATGAAAAATAGTTTCTTCAGTTCTATTCTCCTGGCTTTTTATGTTGATACTATTCATTAAATAAGTTAACATCTAACAACGACAACATTCACAGCGCCTCAAGGGCTCGTCCAAATTAGGGTCAGGAGGACGGATGTACACGGCCAAAGTCTAGTTACAAAAATGAAATTTGCATTTAGAGATGCACCGAATGACTGCTATTTCTAAATTAAACAAAGCGCAACCATTTCAGTGAATCATTTGGCTCCTATGAAGAGCAGTGTACTGAAGTTAGGTTGATTTCAATTACTAAGGCTAATGGCGAGCAATCGAAATATTCTGTGTTATGAAAAAATCAATGAGAAGGCATAAACTTAAAGAATGGTTGTTGTGTAAATGTACAGAATCTTGCAGGCCTGACATATATGAAGGAATCAGGCCCAAGTTGGTGGGCACTGCAAAGAACAAGGCCCACTCAAATCTCTTCCTGATATTCTTCTTTCTGTGATTTTAAAGCAGTCAGATTTTGAAGAATCTGAGTGAAACATACAGTTCACAAGTATTCTTTTAAGTAATCTTCTCCTTAATCTGTCATTAGCTGACATCTAGTTCATAAAAACATGTCTATATCATGTATTAGACTGATTCGAAGATTGTCTTGTTTTCCAGACCCCGGTTTCAGTTAATTTCATTAGTCGCTTCATTATATTTTGTTTTGAAAAGTTTTGTTAGTACAGACTTGTGGTGAAACTGAGAGCAACATGTAGATATATTTTCATTTTTTCGATGATTAACAAGAGTACCTCAATCAACATAATTCGAATAAACGAGTTCCTTCAGCATAATACAGCAGATAATCTTCTCTCTTTGAGTTCAATACAGGCAGCTAATACAGAACCTGAGAGAAAACATACAGTACAGGACATATTTTCAGTAATCTGCTTTTTAGTCTAGTATTAATCGACAATTAGTATATAATCCTCTGTGATTACAGCTGAAAATACACTTTTTTCCGTGTCATTGAGAAGACTGTCATGTTCTTCAGACTGCGATTTTCTGTAATTTTAACTTTATGAGCTAATCTCTTTAGTCACTTCATTAACGAAAGTTTTCCGAAAATACTGTCTAAATTATGTCTGCCAACCAACTACCAAGTTGTAAATTTGAAGAGAAGTACACACTAGTTCCAATCTCTTGGAAAGTCACTTTAAACCTTTCTAAGCATCTTTTCTTGAATGCTCTACTCTCAAGCATACGACTATACGAGTCATATTCTAAAACTACCCTTATAAATAGTTCACTCGCAAAACCATAACTTCCAACAATCTAAGCTCCATAACATAAGGTCTAGTGGCCTAACCTATAAGCTACCCTTCACTTGTGCCACAAACCTTACACATTCAAGAGATGGATAAGGTAAGCAGGGTGGCCTCGGAGAAGGGGGTGGTGATCTTCAGCAAGAGCTCATGTTGCCTATGCTACACAGTCAACATTTTGTTCCAAGAACTCGGGATAACCCCGTTCACCTATGAGATTGACCAGGACCCGGATGGCAAGGAAATGGAGAAGGCAATCATGAAGCTGGGGTGCAACCCGCCTGTCCCAGCCGTGTTCATTGGGGGGAAACTCATGGGTTCGACCAACGAGATAATGTCACTCCACCTTAGGGGAGCTTTGATCCCGATGCTCCAGCCTTACCATGGGTTTAACTGATTGTTCGTAATGTTGTCGATCAATGCAGGGTAATAATAAGAATCAGTTAGTACTGGTTATGTATGTTTTGTGTGATATTTTGGTTGATGATCTAAGTAGCAAGTTCTGATAAGAAGTAGCTATAACATCTAATATATTTGTATTGTTGTTTTATTTAATGTAATTTCAGCTTGTTAAGAGTACGGAGTACAATGTAATCATCGTTAGTCTGTTGTGTGAACTCGTCACAAGACGTTAGGCCGAATATTTTCAGTACAGTACAGATGACAGCATCGACAACAAAGCTGTAGTCCCTAAATTTTGAACACACATAAGACATATCACCAGGAAGTAGTAATGCCACAATTAGTAAAGGTCTCAATAATTAACGGCTAGCGCCTAGCAACGCAACCTGAAACTCTCAAACCAGTTAACTACAGTAATGCAATTAAAAGTGCTTCTAAAAAAGTTTCTAAGTAATTAGCTTGTAGTGTATGCATGCATAGCTTGGCTCTCAATTCTCATTGCCTATCGGCTCGAATCCTTTAAGTAAAAGGATTGGAATAGTACTTACTTTCCTTCACGCAATCTGACTCTTACAGTCGAGGATTTTTTTTTTTTTTTTTTTTTTTTTTTTTTTTTAAATGTTTTTATAAAAAAAAAAAAAATTTAAAATTTTTTTTTAGTTGTTATAACAACCAAGAATAGGTCATAGATAAAAGCCAACTTGAAAGAGTGTTACTGTGATAAACAAGGATATATAGACTAACTAGTTTTTTGTCCATGCATTGCACGGATTTTAAAATAATTGGATAAATGTATAATGTGTAAGAACTTTTAACCTTTATTATTGTGTAAAGTAAATTGTTAGAAAATTTTAGTGCTAACATAAATTGATTAATGATCATTATTATTGGTTCAACTTGTAATTTTATTAGCTAAATTAATTAACATTTTTATAATTGTATGACATTTTTTTCTTTAGATGGTAGATTTGAATTTTGTATCTAAAGTAAGATAAATGAAATAAAGATGCGGTACACTTTTATACTTCTTAGATCACTTCTTTTTGGACCTTTCCTCCCTACCAAAACCATGCGTTTGGTGTCTTTTGTTATTGTCAATAGCTTGAAAACGTTTCGAACAATAAGTTTAATTTTTTTTTAATTTATCCACTATCAAAATATTCTTCTAACTCATTTTTTTTAATCTTGACTATTATATCACCTCCAGATGCTCATTTAAAAGTTTCTACTTAGAACATTCTTATTCTAAAAAGCTTCCTTATCTTAACCTTACCATTCTTTTCTCGGACCAACCTTAAATAGTTATAGTCTACTCATAACAAGCACCGTATTTATCTTCTCTTGTGGCTTGTTTGGTGAGGCCGTGAGGGTATATACCCACATAATGTAATCCTCTCCCTTGTAGGTTTGCTTATTTTGCCTATGACATATGTCAACATCATTCTAAGATCAACATCATCCATATTTTGTTAGATTGTCCCTTACTTCACAATGTATAGGGTTCTTATCACCTTCACTCACCTTCTATTCTTTTAATTTGACTTCTAACCTTACCTTTTTCAAAACCTCAATCACCTCAACTCGTCTTGATTTACCCCAACTCGTCTTGATTTACTACGGTTTTTTCTACTTTAATCATTTAGTGACTTTGGTCAGCTCAGCACAGTGTCTTGAACGTGCGCAATGTAGGGTTGAGCAAAAAATCTGATACAAATTTTTTCCCGAATCCGATCAGAAATATATACGGAAAAAAAAATCCGAATATATGGATACCTTTTGAATTGCATATGCGATCCCTTTTTTTCCGAATAAATTGGATCGGATGTGGATTGTGATTTTCTTAAAACCGGATATCAGAATCTGATCCGAATTTTTAAAAACATTAAAAAAAAAAAAAGGAAAAAACCTTGCAGTTTTTGACTTCTTTGAAACTTTCTCAACAATTTTTAGAATGAAAACATTGCGTAATTTGTATGATTAATGCTCCTTATATTATCATGTAAAATTTACGATTTTAAACTTGTAAATTATGTGATCATCGTCATTATCATTTGTTAAATAGACAACTTCATCTTTTTGTGGTGTGAAAAATGCGAAATGAACGAAATTTGCTTTATGAAACTTAGTAGACCATATTGATTTTTTTCATATATATAATCCGGATCGAATCCGGATTCCGAAATCTGGATTTCCGTATTTTCGGATATCGGATTTTTGGATATCCGAATCTGGATCCTCAAAACTCAAAATTCAAAATTTTAAATCTGGATATCTGATCCGGATTTCAAATCTGGATTGGATATCCGATTTTGCTCAGCCCTAGTTAGACCTGGCAAAACTGACCCGACCCGATTAACCCGGCCCAAACCCGACTCAACACCCGAACTCAAAACCTGAGCTTGACCCGAAACCCGAAATGACCCGACCTGACCCGAACATGACAGAGGTTTGTTGACTCGAATCTTACCCAAGACCCGAAATGACCCGATCTGAAACCACCCGACCCGACCCGACAAAATATAACTCTAAATGAACAAAAAAAAAATTAAAACAGCCCGAATTGTTACCAAATGTCCTTTATCTCTCTTAATTTTTGACCCGAAATGGGCCCGGACCCGAATTGACCCGACCCGCTTTGACCTGAAAATGACCCGACCAACATATCCGAAAAGCACCCGAAACTCGAAATAACTCAACCCGACCCGAACTAACCCGATAATATCTTAAACCCGAACTAACCCGACCCGAATTGGCCCGACTTGAACTCGACCTGATTGACCCGTTTGCCAGGTCTAGCCCTAGTGCAATGGCTTTCTTCTACTCAATTTCAATGCGCTTCTTGCTTGGTCTCTTGCCAACACTCTTGAAATCACCCTCAAAATTCCTGTTAACCCACTTTATTGAACCTTCTTGATTCTCCCTGGCACAAAATCAATTTTGACATGTCCTTTTGCATTTCTCGTTTGGTGGGTATTAGTTGGCGTTGATCATTTAAGACAATGATTAAACGATGGACTTTTAATTGTACCACTTCTACCTCTTTCGAGCGAATTACTTGATATTTAGGTTGGTTAGCCTTTTTCCTCGTAAAATCGTGTGTCATTTCATTATAAACTCACTCTGCATCATAAAAACGCTAATGGACCTCGAGTTTTTACTCCAATCAAACAATCTTCAATATCCAAAATTAATAAGCAACTCACTTGTCTAATGTGGAACTCTTTTTAACCTAAACTCTTTCAAAATCTCAATCACTTCAACTTGTTTTGATTTGTTGTGATTTTTACTTTATTAATCATTTCGTGGCATTGGTCAACTCACTGTTACTCTATTAGACCCCATGAACCCACAATGACTTTCTTTTACTCATTTCCAATGCTCTTTTTGATCTATTACCAACACTCTTGAAACTCATTCTCAAACACCAATCAACCCACATTATTGGACCTATCCTAGCCCCTCTTCGCACATCATTGTAGTCACTTCCTTTTGCATTGCTTCCATTTTGGTGGGTATTAGTTGGGTTATCCGTGATCATTTAAGACAATGGTTAGTTAGAAGGATGGACTTTCAAGTGTACCACTTTAACCCTTTTGGAGCGAATTACTTGACATTTAGGTTGACCTTCTTTATGGCACAATCGCGTAAGTTATTTCATTATCAGCTTAATATGCCTCAGTATGTCATTCTGACATCATCTATGTAGTGATAACTTGTGTACTATGCTGAAATGTTGAGTAACTCAACTACCCTTTCTTTTTAGGGTTATTAAATAGGAATACTCCATACTATTGGACTGCTTCTCAAAATACTCCAACCTATAATTTAACTACCAATATACTAAACTATTACACACTCTTCTTATAATAAAACGGGAGGAAGGGGTACCTGTTAAACCGGTTTCTTATTGTTTTGACCCTTCTCTTTCTTCTCTTGTTCTTATTTTAACTCCCCTAATACGCCAAAACACCATTTTAATGTTCTCTGAAACGCCATATATCATCTACGACAATTCTCATTTACTCCCCTTAAAATAACGATCCAAATAACTGCAATTCAAGAAAGCGAATAGGACTTTCTACGAGTTTTAGATTAAAGACCAAAGCAATTGAGGGGAAAAAAAACACAGCATTCTACAATAATCGAAGTATAGTCTGTAAGAATCAACTATGCCTAATTAATTGCTCTACAAAGCTAAACCCCCAATATAAGTGCTGCCTGCAAACCAAGTGCCAAGTTCAATTAATCAAATCACAAATCCACATTCACATCATACTAACAAACCATTAATCTACATATTACAACCCTCGATTTAAAAAAATCGAAACTTTGATTGGTATTAAAACGGGTATTCAAGCAAAAAAAAATGCCTAAATCACTTAACACTAAACCACCATCGACATTAATGAACTTTACGGACTTGATGGAGACGAAATATAACCTCTTTACGTATGGATTAATGGAGGAATTATAAAGATATGGGGCAAAATAGTGAACCAAACCGTGGTAATGGAAGAGGAGGAAAAAAAATTTGCAGTATACTTTTGAAAAGGAAGTAAAAGAAGATGAAGATCATAAGGAGAAAAGTGGGGCCGCATTTGCTTTTACCTATTGTTACAAGTCAATAAAGGGTCAATTCTGTTAAAAGATAAATGATATAATAGTTGAGTATATTGGTAGTTAAATGATAGTTTGGAGTATTTTGAGAAGCACTCTAATAGTATGGAGTATTGCTATTAAATAACCTTTCTTTTTATGTACGAAACTATTAAATGGCTTACATGCTTGAAAAACAATTTTGAGCTAAGATTACTAATACCATCACATATACTCTTGTTAATTACTATAGGAAAGGTCATTGAGATACTTTGGTGTGGGACATTACTCCATCCTATTTTTCTATCTCATTTATCAGCAAGTCTTGCTTGTGACGGGCTATTCCCGTTACAAGCAAGTGACCTCTCACAAAAGGGAGAGAGGGGACAAGGTGGGGCACCCCCTCATGTGTTTCTCACCCACCCCTAAATGAGTATTTTGTGCGAGAAAACGGTATCCGTCACAAGCTTGTGACGGATACCTTCCGTCACAAATGAGATTTTGTGCTCATTTATATATTATTGACTCGACTTGTTTTTATTGTGCTATCACCGGACTTTACGCGTATCATTGTAAAGTACCATTTTAACAAAATAAAAAAATGTGGTATGTAGAGAAACATTGAGGCAGTATGCTTATAGGTTTATTGGATTAATCAATTTCGGTACATGGGTACCTGATGTCTAGACCTAGACGTATTTTTTGGGTTGACTTATACTAAAAATCATTTTTCCTTTTTTATATTATTAATGTAAAATATACATTTTCTTATAATTACTTCTTTTAGGAACTAAAACCATTATCTTATAATTCACTTGATATTTATTTAATAATTCTTATCTTATTTTTAAAAAATTAACAGAATATATTTAAATAAATATATAAAATAACCTTAGGCATCTATAACTAATCAAATGTTTTAAACTATAAAATTAACTATGGGACATGTACGAAATCAATGAACTCGATTTATCCATTTTTTTGTACATAACCCCCTTTAAGGGTTTTGTTGTGGCACTTCTAAGGCAAGTTCTTTATTTCTCATCTCATATTCGAAGAGAATTAAATTTACATAATGAAATAAATTCTAAAAAAGTACAAATATTATTATTAATAATCATAAATGAAAAAAGTATATAATAGAATTGACCATATGCCCATCTTGGTTGAACGCTTTTTCAAAGGACAAAAAAAGGAAAAAAGAAGCAAAATATGTTTTAGGTTTGACAATAACTTCGTTTTACTACGTTCCATCATTACCTGGAACAATGAGATA
>JAOWBH010140922.1:0-13466 GCA_028566215.1 Silene coronaria | reverse complement strand
CTAAGTATATTTGACGGAAATTAAAGTCAGGGGTACGGTTAGTGATAAAGTCAATATTTAGGGGTACCATGGATGTTTAAAAAAATGTAGGGGTACTATGTAAAAAGTCGAAAAATTTAGGGGTACCATGTAGAATAACCTTAAAATTTATTACGAAGAATTTTATTGATGTAGCTGTTCTACTTGACTCGAATCCGGACGAAACTTGATGGTCTACACGAAAAAAATATTAATATTATCCTAGTGTCTTGAAAGGGTCTACGAATGATCGAAAAAGAGCGTTCTAAATGTGCAGTTCGATTGTTCTGAAAATGTTTTTTTTTTGTTCTCTTTTACAACATTTTATTTGAGCCATTTTTCAATCTCTTATATGATAAAAACAAGAATACATTAGTTTAGCTTCTCAAAAGACAGGAAGAAGAAATGGAGAAGCTTTAAAAAATCTGATCGTTATTACGTCTGTAAAAAGAAAGGGCACTATGCCAAACAATGTCCAAATAAGAAGAAAAGGGACAATCATCATACTCAATTATGAATCCAATTCCAGTCATTATATATTTCGATACTTCCTCTATTATGAAGTCAAATTTGCTCCCAGCATCCCATTGGGAACCCTGTATTAAAGGTGGTTTGAAAGCCGGTGGCTTCAACTTACCTCTCTCATTCGAAAGGATGAGATAGGTTGGTCCTACCCTAGATAATCAATCTATTTTTTTTTACCTTATTAAAAAAAAAAAAAAAACTATGCTAGAGTCATGTTAGTTTTGCCATAATGGTCTTAGTAGAAAAAAAATGTAAGGGCGATTTTGAAAAACGTACACAAATAAATGAAACATGTAAATTTATTATAACCCAAACTCTAGTTCAAGAGGACAATGTCTTTCTTAAACTTAAAATAGGTTAACTATGGTAGATGAGATAAAAGGAGGATGTATATGGACTAATAAAAGGTTTGTCATACTTACGCAATTTGGAGCATATTTGAATATTTGATCCGTTTTCATCTTCACACGGATATTGCTGTCCTACAAGAGAGACTTACCGATCATGTAAAGATCTTGAATATGCATGGTGAACGCTAAGCCCGGTAATACTCTCCGACAGAAATTTTTCCCACTATTCTCTATCATTACGCGATCAAACTATGGGAGGGCTATTCAACAGAGGTGCGACTTTGATTTTTTTGAACTTTTTAATAGGTTATAAATATAATAGTTTGACTTCAACCATCACCTAGTGCCCGTTGGGCTCGAAGAGTGGTTAGTGCACAGGCTTCCCCGTACCATGTGCTTAATTCCACTTCGTGAGTTATTGAAAGCTGGTTCTGATACCATGATAAATGAACTATCTCAACCAATACCTTAAGCTGATGATTGAGGCCTAACTATTATATTTATAACCTATTACTTTTTCCGCTTTTACCTTTTATCATTACATGTCGCTCCCTCTTTCGAAATTTTTCATCTGCACTAAGTCTAAATCATGGATTCGCAACTGCCGACGGCTTATGAGAACCAAGTCAGAAATATGTCATGCAGTCCCATATAATATATTTTTAGTTGAGGTCACCTGACACTAATAATACTAGACGTGAGTTCTTAATTAGCTTCAATTTGTACTATGTTAAATTATGATCAGATATTTCCAAAAGTCAATGGTTAAGATTTTATATAAATTAGAAAGTAGGTAAGGAGGTGGACTGCTGAAGTAAGTATGTACGTTCAATGTTTCTTCCCGTGAATAAGTTACTTAGAAAATGTATTAGACAGCAACATACTAACATTTGACAAAGATGCGCAATGTCAACTACAAGAAAGCCAGTCAATTTACAACCTTTACAGAACGGATTTGCAAGACATTCATTGTATCATAGGAAAGTTGTATCACTATGAAACACCAAGTCAAGGTTGGATTAAACACGGGTTCGAGTTCAAGACATCCCTGTCACCGCTAAACTTGTTAAATGGATTCAGGACGAGTTAATAGGGTCAGCGTCATCAACGAATCGGATTAAATTAATTTGGGTTTATGAAACTAAAATGTACGGCTGGGTCAGGCTTGTATGTCGGGTTGCATTTCGACGGGGTCTAATTACTACAATGTAACACGCTTCGTCTGCAAGTTCAATGGGGTGACCAGTCCTTCATTACAGACTTGACAGTTATGTGAGTGTTGGATTACAACACTGACACCGACATATAGCACAAGTTGAATGGGGTGACCGGTCCTTCATTGCAGTTATGTAAGTGTTGTATTACAGATTTACAGCTTACACCTTACATGTTACAACACTGACACCGGCTTACAGCAGACGGACGACAGTTTCAATTCTCACCCTACCAAAGTACCTAAGTAATCTAACAGTAGGTAGAACAGATTAAAGGCAGTCCGATTGCAGCAAAATGCAAAAAATGATAACTGAAAATAAGCGAGATTTCATCAGCTTAATTGAGCTAGAAGATTTCATAACTAATCATTAGTGCTTCATTAACAGTTGAGGGCACAAATCACAACAATTATTGTTCAATAATGGGCTTAAGAACTCGACAATCTAAAATGACTCGATCAAATAGGGAACAACAAACAAAGAAGGGAACATTGAATACAATTATTAATTACTAAACGACTTTTACGGTTAACCTCTAAAACACATTGATCTCAGTCTGCAAGGGATTCCAAACTCCATTAATCTCTTGATTTTGGTGTTGTACCTGGTTGTCGCCCTGCCAAGCCCAAACAATGTCATTAAGTGCAGGCTGTATGTCATGTTTCAAGACCTTTTGATAATCCAAAGTATCGCCAGTGGTCTTCTTCATCTCCACCAAGTGAAAAGATGGTGCAAACTCGAATATTTCCACATCGATTCCAACTCCTTCCTTTCGAGCTCCACCTGAACCTGCCAACTTCATAGACCCTCCCTCTTTCTTTGCCACTTCTAAATTCAAGTTTGTAGCGACTTGCTCAAGTTTAGACACAATGGCTGAGGCTGGCTGTAGTGATGTGAACCGAATGTCCTCTCTTTTGTCATCCCCCACAAATAAACCCGAAAGATCTAACCCAGATGACATAGATATAATGTCGAAAGCATTAAGGTTTGTTCGTTTAGGGATTTCTAGCTTCTTCTCAAATGTCTGGACCTCCACGGCCACATTTTCTTTGGTATCCACCTTATGTTTTGCAGGTTGGGTTCCCAACCCTTTTTTGAACCAGGAACTCTCCATTATTTTGCTAATAGGTATCCGAGTTTTTGGGTTAGGATCAAGAATTCTGAGCAGAAGTCTCCGGGCTTCAGCGGGAAACCAATTAGGACAACTATAGTCAGCCCTGGTTATCTTCTTATACATATCAACCAAATTCGCCCCTTTGAAAGGCAGATAACCAGCCAGCATAACATATAAGATAACCCCACAAGACCAAATATCGGCTTTTACTCCATCATAGCCTCTTCTGTTGATCACCTCCGGTGCAACATAGGCAGGGGTACCACACATCGTGTGTAACATCCCATCTTGCCGTTTAGATTCTACAAGAGCACTCAACCCGAAATCAGAGACCTTCAAGGTACCATCCTCATCAATCAATAAGTTCTCGAGTTTCAAGTCCCTGTGATAAACACCTCGTTTGTGGCAACAATCCACAGCACTAATCAACTGCTGGAAAATCCATCTAGCAATTTCCACCTTCAACCTGCCTTTAGCAACCTTGTTGAAGAGCTCACCACCTTTGGCATATTCTAAGACTATATAAATCTTGCTCTTTGTAGCCATCACCTCGTATAATTGCAAGACATTTTGGTGCTTTACTAGCTTCATGACGGATATTTCTCGCTTAAGCTGTTCACTTAGTCCGGCCTTCACAGTTTTCTCCTTGTCAATAACCTTAATGGCCACACTTTTGCCATTCTTGATATCTTTACCGTAGTACACTTTCGCAAAGTTTCCTTGCCCCAACATTCTTCCCAATTCGTACCTGTCCATCAATATAGTTCCCTTCTTCTCCATCTCTAATTAAGAATCTTGCTCACAAAAAAATAATTACAGTTTACGTCGCAGAATAATAGTCAATATGTTAGACTACTCAACCGTCATCCACAGCTTCGTGTTTCAGCATGGCAAACATGCTGTTGCTTGTGGTTCTATGACACACTTGACCACATAGCCCACTTCCATAGCAAGTAGCATGTCCAATCTCATTCAACGACAACAAGCGATTTCCAGTAAAAGAAAAAAGACGACAACTTTCACAACATAAACTTGCACGATGAACATACATCATTCTGCATCCCCTGATGTCGCGGTTTTTCCTCAATTCTCAGCAGAAGTTATCAGGATAAATCCCTGATTAAATGAGCAATCTTTTATTAATATTGATATTGACAAGTTACGGACAAAACAATCAATCACCACCAAAATCGAGCAATAATTGGCTTTCTTAGCTACGACGTACACCAAATAGACCAACAAAAACAATGACGATGACACGATCAAAATGTCGAAATCAGTAATGCAGAAATACGACAATAAATTATCAAGATTTTTTTTATAACAAATGAGTAATTCTTTTTTCTCTACAATTTACTATAAAACAAGAAAATTTCGGATAAAAATAGAAAAATTTGGTTAATCAATCACAATTACAACTTTAATAACAGAAGCAAATTGTGTGTGTGTCCACGCTTTACCTTAAATGGGTATTACCGTATAAATTACTGTTTTCTGGTATTTCATGAGCTTTTTTTGAGTAATTTTTCAACTAAATATCCAATTTATTCGGAATTAATTCACCCTTAATATACACTTTAAAAAAAAAGAATCAATATATAATACAAAAATATCAGAAGAAAAAAAATCAACTTTTGTGATATTTTTTCTCTAATTATTCTCTCACTTTTGTTACATATTCCAAATTGAATAAAGTATTCAAATTCCCAGCTTTTGACATTTAAAGAATCAATCTTTTTGATAAAATAGATAGGTACAACAACAATAAAACAAAGAATTAGTTTAGGAATAATTTGGGTAGGCTAACATAAATCATCATTCGAAACCGTCTAGACAACAAAATTAAAAATGACAATCATAATAGCCCCTTACACAAATAACATTCAAATTATTATAGCAATTAAAAAAAATGCAAATTTTGATTCATATACAATCAAAACAATGCATGATGTCAAATAATCAGAAATACCCATGAAATAAAAGCAATCAAATTGATGAAAAAGTTGAAGGAAATAAGAAATTACCCTTTAATAAAAAGATTATACGAAGATAATTATAATTATAATAATAACAATAATTCCTGAAAGACGGCAGTATGAGAGAAAGTTGTTATGGGAAAGTAGAGATCTGAATTGAAGAGTGAAGGCAAAAAGAGGTGTATTTATTGGTGTTTATTATGGAGTGATTTTATTTTATTTTATTTTATACTGTATTGTTTAATTGGTGTTTAATGCTAATTATATGTTAGGAGTTTAATAGGTTAAGGGAAAGAAGCCGACTAATGAGACAAGTAAACGTTATTTTGGATGGGCCGTCAATGAATCTTCAAGGAAGCCCAGTCCCTCCAACAAGGACAAAAACGACTAATAAAATAGAATATTGTCGACAAATTTCGAATCGGGTCAAATGCCCCAAAATTGTCTTTCCCTCGGCTCTAACTAAACCATATGGAATGAGGAGTGGGAGCCTTGTGTTGCGGAAGTTGTTGCCGTTCTTGAGGGCCTTGAAGAAGCTAATAGGAAGGGGCACGCGAAAGTGGTGAACGAAAGTGATTGTTTTCAAGTTATCGATGCTTTGCAGAAGAAGAAGAAAGGAGGAAATGTTTTTATTTAGTTTTTAGTGATATTTTAGCTTTGTCTTGTTCGTTTTTGTATGTTATTTGGTCGCATACAGGTAGAGTTAACAATAGTGTAACTCATGCTTTAGCTCATATTTTTCCTAGAATTGTAGGTCGTTCTGTGTGGTCGGATGTTTTACCTCCGATTGTGAACACTTCTGTTTTGGCCGATCGTTTATTATTAATATAGTGTACCCTCGAGGTGCCTTTCAAAAAAAAAAACGCTACATAAATGAGTCATTAACCTCAATCCAAATCTGTTAATTTCGTATCGTGTTCATATCGTATTTTCTTGTCGTATCATTACTCACGAGCTCTTCCTTAAATTAATCGAAAACAAATGTAAAATAATAATCAATTTATTTATAAATAAAAGAAAACGAACTTGATCAATATCCAGGAAAATCAAAGAAAAAACCCAGTAACTAAAAAACCCCAAAACACAAAACTTGATCAATAGAAATAGATTCAATACCCATAAAAAGTAGAGCAAAACCTATATGAATGAAGGTAAAACAACAAGAAATTAACCATTATTAGCAACACAAATTCTTATAATACTTCAATTCTGGTATTCGATTTAGTTCATGACTTTAGTAAAAAGACAACAGTTAGTTGTAAACTTGTAATACTTCAATACTGCATTCGTACTTACCATTGTTAGCCACACAAATTCTTATTCAAGACGGTAATATCCGTCTTAACGTAACTGTAGTTGTAATACAGTGATACTTCAATACTGCAGTAGCATCAAAGAAAAGAGAAACCCTGAAGCGCACAAGTACGTCCTTCAGCTCCCACATCAGGTTAGCTTCAGCTCCCACATCAGGTTAGCTTCAGCTCCCACATCAGGTTAGCTCTTACTTCTCTAATACTTTAATTAATTAACTCCTTTTTTCCATGTCTATTTATGATCTTAATTTACTGTTGTACATGTACATCCCTTTATTCCCTCGAAATTTGATACTGAGTGCTTGAATTTTCTATTGTTGGTATGTAGTTATGGCTTCCGATTTCTCGACGTTGCATCTCGAACTTCTTGCTGAAATTGTCCTAAAGTTAGAAACTTTCCTGTGTTGTGTGATAGGATCGTAGTTTTTCGACAGCAATTAAAGCAAGTCAACGGAGATGATGCTTCCGCTTTTTTCCTTGTTATTGTTCATGTTCTAATAACTTAGCAGTTAGACTATAATTTGGTATGTTGTATGATTTAAACAAGGAGTTGAGTTTATGTTTATAATTTTGATCAGTTCTACTTCTCTGCATTTTCCTGCACTGTAGCAGTGTCAGTTCCCCCAGTGCAGGACGGTTTCGACTGACAGTTCCTTCTGGAGATGAACATGGTTCTGTCATTGCCTTTGTATATCCAACTTTGGTTGCGGTTACTTATAAGATTTTGTGTCGGGAAATTCAATTCTTTGACAAATTACTTCCTGAATCTTGGGACACTTTGTCACCAAGAATCGGTTTCCATCGTCCATACTCCATGCCTTGGGACATGGGTACAAAACTACAAAGTGTTTACCAACTTATTACAATGTCTCGGAGATTCTTTCATATAGTGAAGTTAAGAGTCGGGTTTCTACTAACAAGAAATTCCCGACAAAAGAATGACAGTTTAAACTCAATTGGAACCCAGACCACCAGGTGAACTTGGCTTCCTCAATGCTCTAGCATGACTAGCAAACATACAAAGAGTGATCAGTGAACATATGAGTTTGATCGGTTAACTTGGTGGATACATAATTGGTCCGTGGATGGTTTTTGAATGGTCAGCGGATTTGACGGATGATTGTTGGAACATATAATGATTTGCATAGTAAGGGTCTTAGCAATAGCGGAGCGGTAACACCGAGAATTTTTAAAAGCCAGCGGGGACGAGCGCCTATTCTAACCCCCTCGCCCCACCAATGGGTCTTGGTTGGTAAAATTAATTCACAAAAGTCCTAAATCCGCTGACCATTCAAAAACCATCCACGGACATATAGATCAAGCAAAGTAAATAAGTCCGTGAACCAAAAAGAAAAAAAAATAAAAATAAATCTCACTTTTAAGTATACAAATTATTATTTCAATCGTACTCACAATCAATTTAAATAATGTTAGTATGGAAAGAAGATTGCGAGGGGTCTTAATCTAAGATGGTTATGATGTTAAGCAAGATATACCAAAAAAAAGTAATCCCACCATAATCAGATAAATCCCACAAAACCCCAACTATATTTCTTGAAACATATAAAAACATAATAAACATAAAAACATAAAGTTAGAAGTCTTAGAACAGTCGACATCTTTAATCATATAATCATACCTGACTTACTTGACTGATCTCAAGTTTCAACTGCGCGCAGTTAAATTTCTGCTCTTTCTTCAATACCAACTATAGGTTTGCCCTTTCTCTATTATTACTTCCTCTTATTATTATTTTTTCTTTATTGTTTGTGAGAGGTATTTTAATTGTAATTAAACAAATAATTGGAACGAGGGAATATTATTCTTCGTATCTTGATACTGAAAGTCTCGCGTGTTAATTGAATAGATGGCTGTGGGCTGGTCTACATTGCCTCTCGACCTTGTTGCTGACATTGTTCTAAAGTTGGAAACTTTCCAAGATTTTATCAACTTTTCTACTGTTTGTCGTTCTTGGAATCGTGCTTCTTCCTTAATTAAGCACCTGTGGAGGGCTAAGCCACTCGTACCCTGGCTTTTACTTGCTGAAAACACTAAGGATAATCCTGACTTCGTTCGTAAGATCTTTAATCTTAACAAAAAAGCGTTATAATTTGAATCTTCCAGAGACGTTCGGAACAAGGTGCTGGGGTTCAGCTTATGGTTGGGTTGCAGTGGTTTACAGAAACTTCGACATTCAATTGTTTAATCCGATCACTAAAGCTTGTCTTAGTTTCCCAAATGTAGGAGTTTTACATACCAAGAAAAATGATGAAACTGATGTTGGAGAAGACTATATCTCATGGTTCTTGATTGCCTTTGTGGTCAGACTCGTTGTGCTCAAAGTGTCTTTAAATGGTCACAATAAGTATGTTATCGTCGTAAATTATGATAATTATGACCATCAGAAGTCCCTGGCTTTTGCTAGGCAGGGTGATCAATCGTGGACAACAATATCAACGGAGGAAATAAGAGAGACTAGAGTGGTTGACATGGTAGGCATGGATGATAATGTCTTTGCTTTGTGTGCTGATGGTTCAGTCAGATATTGGGAGGTTAAAGATTTCAACGGCCTTGAACTTATACAACCCAAATATTATTCGACAGCTAGTGTGGAGATCGTGGAGATCTTGGCTGACATAAGGACAGGTATACATTCAGTTTATATGGTACAGTCAGGTAGAGATCTTCTAATGGTGTTACGTTTCAAAGATGAAATTTCCAATAAAGATGATTCTGATTACGATTATGACATTGTTTACGAAACAATTGGTTTTAAGTGTACAAACTTGAACCTAAAGACAAAAGTTGGGTGGAAATTGATGATTTTGGAGAAGTGGCATTGTTTGTAGGAGGAACGTCTTCTATGTGTGTATCTGTGGATTATGCCGAAGGTTTACAACGTAATTGTATATATTTTACGGATGATGAGTATCAGTTTTGGCGGTTGCCAACAGAGCATGGTGGACATGATATGGGTGTGTACGACAACAAAGATGACGTACTATGGAAATTTTATGAAGGTGAGGACATGCGTTCGACATTTTGTCCGCCTATCTTTTTTATTCCCCAATTTTAGGTAATTGATTAGGACATGTTATTAAATTTTTGTCAACTATTGTGTATGTCGACTAAAAAGGGTTATCATAATCAGGCGTCAAGTGGAATAATACTCCTAGATCGGTATTTTAATACCATGGGAGGTGTTTTGTTTTCTGTATTTTTAAGTATTCATGTTTTAATAATTTTCCAATTACACTATATTCGTGCGTCGAGATACGTCAATCTTGTTCATTACGGTTTATTATTTATTTCATAATTGGTTATTGGGTGCACAATGAACATGTTGGTATGTTGTATTATTTGAACAAGGAGTTGAGTTTATGTTTACTTTACTGATACAATTAAGTAGCAGTATCAGTATCAGTTCTCCCAGTGCAGGACGGTTTCGACTGTCAGTTTCCTTCTGGAGATCAACAAATGGTTCTGTAATTGCCTTTGTATATCCAACTTATGGTTACAAAGTGTTCATTGTCTCAGAGATTCTTTCATAGTGAAGTTAAAGAGTCAGGTTTCTACTAACAAGAAATTTGCGACAAAAGAATGACAGTATTCAACTAGGAGCCATGGCTCTCCGAATATTCTATGATCAGAACTTACTTCCCCACTGCGTGCAAAATAATCAGATCGTGCTATGGCTTCTACATCCTTGTACTACTAGAACAAATTTGACCTTATTAAGCTACAAAAATCTGTTTATTATGCTGAATATTGTTAACAGGCTCCGTTTACTACTGCAGCGATACTATTGCTGCTTTTCAGGTTAAAGGCTCGTAACCTAAGACTGCCTTAAACTCCCACACCAGGTTAAAGGCTCATAACCTAAGACCGAGCCTTAAATCTTTTTTTAGTTAAAGCAGAGACGGTAACTGTAAGAGACCACTACAAGAAACTAAAAAATGACATGATTTCTCAGGAAATATGGCAGGATAAAAAATTCAAAATACCTTTTGTAGAATTGTAAAATGGAATTCCAAGTTCTACTATTAGAAATACTCCGTATATACGTATCTTGTTCATACACAAATTAGGTAATCACTAGGTAATGCTATTCCAACTCAGGTTTTTTTATTTCCAAATTTAATTCATGATTTAGTATATATAATTAATTCGAGTTGATGAAGAAGAAGAGAAACCCTGAAACACACAACTTCTACAATTGCCACACCGGGTTAGCTCTTACATCCTTATTTAACTTCATCCCTTACATCGTCTTTAAATTTGATACAAAGTACATGAATTTTCTATTGTTTGTAGAATTGTAGTACATGGCTTCCGATTTCTCGACGTTGCCTCTCGATGTTCTCGGTGTCATTGCATTAAAGTTGGAAACTTTTGAAGGTTTTATGAAGTTTTCTGCTGTATGTCGTTGGTGGAATCATGCTTCGTCTTCAGTAAAGCACCAATGGGCGGCAAAACCAGAAGTACCATGGCGAGACTCATTGTCCTGAAAGTGTTTCTTAATGGACACTATGAGTATGTTGTCGCCGTAATCTATGATAATAAGGAGTTGCTAGTTTTTGCTAGGCACGGTGATCAATCTTGGACAACAATATCTATGGAGGAATCGACGATGGCTAGGGTGATTGATGTTGTAGGTATTGATGATAATGTATTTGCTTTATATTATGATGGTTCAGTTAGATATTGGAAAGTTAATGCTTTCAACGACAAAAGCAACCTTGAACTTATGAAACCCCAATATTATTCGACTGCTAGTGTGGAGATCGTGAAGACCCTAACTGTCATTAGGAGTGATATACATTCCGTTTACCTGGTACAGTCAAGTAGAGATCTACTAATGGTGTTACGTTTCAAAGATCAAATCCTCAATTCAGATAATTCTATGGAATGTGACATTGTTTACAAAACAGTTGGTTTTAAAGTGTACAAACTCGAACCTAAAGACAGAAGCTGGGTGAAAATTGATGATTTTGGAGAAGTGGCATTGTTTGTAGGAGCAAGCTCTTCTATGTGTGTCTCTGTAGAATATGCTGAAGGTTTAAAACGTAATTGTATATATTTCACGGATGATGAGGCTCAGTTTTGGGAGTTGCCAACAGAGAAGGGTGGACATGATATGGGCGTTTATGACAACAAAGATAACAAACTACGGCGAATTTATGAAGGTGATGATATGCGTTCGTTCATTTGTCCGCCTACCTTTTTTATTCCCCAATTTTCAAGTATTGATTAAGACATGCTATAAAATTTTGTCTGACTAAGGATTACAAACAGGTTTTTGGTTTTCAGTATTTTAATTATTCATGTTTTAACAATTTTGCAGTTAGACTGTATTTTAGTATGTTGTATCCGTTCACCCAGTGCAGGACGGGTTCGACTAACCGTTCCCTTCTGGAGATGAACAAATGGTCCGGTAACTGCCTTTGTATTTCCTACTTGTGGTTGATTATACTTATAAAGCTAGCAAGATTGATCATCGGAAAATTCAACCTTTTGACAAAATTACTAACTCGATCTTCGACACACTGTCATCAGGAATCGCCCGTAAATTTGACGGATGATCAGTGAACATATTATGATTTGCATAGTTATGAGGTGAGGGTCTCAGTCCCTTGTTGTACAAGCGTGTGCCTGCTATCACGTAGAGAATCGAGACATTCTATCCTTCTCAGCTAGATAATACCTGTTCAGCATGTGAACATATAATGATTTGCATAGTCCGATACTGACCCGACTCGACACTTGATATGACCCAATAAGCTGTAACATGAACCCGAATCGACCTGACTTGATTGCCACCTCTATTAGTAATGACTAATACGATAAATTCTTAGGTACTCAAGCGTACCATGTCATCGTACACCCTATCCAATGAAAGTATTAGAATTCACTTCGATCTCCATAAACAATAAAGTAGCTCGTACACCCTATCCAATAAAAGTAATAGAATTCACTCCGATCTCTATAAACATAAAGTAGAATCTTAGTAAAATACTCGTAAGAATTAAGACTTCTTATTGGTTGGGGTGTACGATAATCTTGTAGCTCGATGCACTACTGCATTACTATTTACTGATGCTGTTCGGGTTAAACGTGAAGATAACAGAGATTAGAACAAAATGACAAAGTAATGTACTATGTCCCTATCCCATGTTTGATCAATTGGGGCATAAATCTCATTTTATCCTCTTGCAATGTTTTCCATTGGACGGTCTCAAATACTCCCCTATCATACACCCCAGCATAAAAAAATTTGATCCGAGTATATGCCGTGTTATATACATGCTTAACACGGAATCCCGTAGAAAAGGCTATAATTACATATGGTTTCGAGGTGCCTAATAAGAGGACAAGAAAAAGACTGTTTAAACTTGTATGTACCTGGAAGGCGGAACAATATTTTTACAGACATTCTAGCATTCTACCAACTGCAGAACTAGCACGATACAGGAGCAAATAGAAGTCGAGTTTGTGAGTGAATCAGGCAACTGAACTAGAAAATGGTATCGGTAGTAAGCCTTCTTTTCCGGGGGCTTTTTTCAGCAATTTGCTTTTGCAAGTCCATGAAATTAGAGCCCTTGTGTGCAAATAATCTGCGAAGATTTATCACTGAGAGCTCGCTGAAGCTACCAACTGCAAGATCAGCCTGCACTAAATCATATCTGCACAAGGCAATGGACACCGATTTATAAAAAATCAACTGCGAAACTAGAAAATTAATGAAAAGGGAGATTTATGCTTCCAGCAACACATGTTATTATTCTATAAAATCAATGAGAGGGCCAATGCAAGCTAGAAGTCAACAATTTCAAGACATCAAATGGAACCAATCGATAAATTTCATGCATTTTCTATAATTGTGAACGTACGTTGCGATTTTTTTTAATTATCCTTTTACCCCTCTCTCTCTCTCTCTCTCTCTCTCTCTCTCTCTC
>JAOWBH010140911.1:0-13467 GCA_028566215.1 Silene coronaria | reverse complement strand
ACGCAGCCTTCTTTTTACAACTTACATTTAATAACCATTTAAAATTCACACGAACACCAATACAACACAACCTAATTCTTTGTAAGGTCTAAATACAACTTGACACATAAAAACAAACCTTATTTTGTTTGTATAGTACGTATGTATCCCATCAAGCATAACCTATAGGCAAATTATTGTTTTTGTAATATGATTTTACTCTAAAAAAAACCTAAAATCTTAACTATTTCATCTTGCAAGAATCATTTAAGCCAATTAAAAAAAAATTAAATGTTAATATTGTTAACAAACCATAATATTAAGAATACTTTTAGAAACTCGTGCAACGCACGGGTATGAAATCTAGTTATAAACATATAGCATTGTAGAACTATCTTATACGGTTATACCCATCTTATATTTAAGTTTATGTATATTTTTTCTAAACTTTTTTTGCTTATAAGTTACACTTTAATTTTTTGACATCAAAACTCAAATTTAATTAAGCTTATATATAATGTTTTTAAGTTGTGTTATAATTTTTTTAGTTAATGTTTAAGTGGAACAAACGTAGAAACTTTACTGTACGGGTAGTCTTTAAAATAAAACTCGAAAAATTTATTATTATAAAACTCGAGAAATTACATCACCAGTTGTATTACAACGGTGGTGAAGTGTATAAAACATGCAGAAAGAAAAGGAGTAATTTGTATTATTATAGCAAACTTGTTATACAAGTAATAGGGAGCATGTTAAGTTAAATTCATGGTTCTGGTCATCATGGTGGTAAACTCCCCCAAATTAATGAGTCCATCCCCATCATTATCAACCTCACTTATCATCTTCTTACAAGACTCTAAGCTATATCTTTCCCCCATTCTCTTCATCACCTCCATCAATTCACTTGCACATATTTTGCCATCACCATCCTTGTCAAACACCCTGAAAGCCCTTTCAATGTCCTTTGATTTTACATTATTATTATGCAATTCCATAAACTCCATGAAATCGATAAACCCGTCTCCATCTTTATCAGCCACTTGAAAATACTTGGTTGCCTCCCCTTCTGTTACCATTCCATTCCCACTAATCGCACTCAACATCGCCTTATACTCCTCCTTGGAAACTTTCCCATCCTTGTTACGATCATATTTCTCAAAAACTTGCTTCATTTCGGCCATATTTGGTTGGAAGGTTTGAGGCAAGTTGGAGTTTTGTCTAACTGTTGGGCTTTTTAGCATGGATGATTTTCGGGAGAGGTTGATACCATAGGCACTGAGAAAGCTTAACTTTGGCATTCTTGCAAGTTCTTGTTGGCGGGATGTACCTTAGGTCGAGCTATTTTAGAAAGTGTTAAGCAATCAAAAGCATTTCCGAGCTTATATAGACAGAAGGGTGCGGTGCATTACCACGTAAACTTGAGATATACATGCATAACAAAAGCAAAAAGAATAAGAATAAAGCAATGTTGTTTTGGTATTGACTAGAGAAAGCATCAGATGCTCGATTAAAATAGTAATCCGTAATACGGTTAGGTACTTGTTCTCAAAACAAAATCAGCAAAATAATAATAAGTATAATTTCTATGTGCTGAACACATGGCTATTTTAGAAGAAAATAAGCAATGTTAATAAGAGCAAGCTCAAGAGTTCCAAGTTCATTCGAGACTAGAAGTATCATACAATCATGTTACTCCGTATAATTCTAGTTATTTGCAATATCTCATATCTCAAACAGAGCAGTAATTCACGTTGTATATAGTGTGTGGTATTCTAGCTTACATTTTGCAATTTACGGGAGACATTTGTAATGGAGGCTGGTGGCGTTAGTATCTAAGTTTGCTTACTCATGTACTTAGAAATTAGTACATAATGTAACCTTTATTAATCAACTTTAATTTAATCATTCTCATCTCCATTACTTTGATGAGAGAAGTAGCAAGAATCCAGAAAAGAAAGTTTTTAGATTCTCCTTATTATAAAATAAAATGTATTCACGAAACACATGATAAATTCATTAAGATGCCTGTCTATACCAAGGAGATTTGTTCCTATTGATTTCAACTTCATTCGTCAGCTACCCACCCAATACCCATGAATCAACTAGGGCAAAAGAACAAGGATGGAACTGAAACTGGAACTGGATCGGGCTATGATGTTACACATGTTATCGGACCCCCAAATCTGGTAGATTAAAATCCGGGAAGTTGTTGCACCAAAAACAAGGGAAGGGTGCCACGGTCAGCTGGCATGGTAGCCATACCCAACTATACTACAAGTCAACTGAGCAACTGTTTAAGGAGTATCGAGTTTTCTATTATGTTTTAAAGATCAAAATATCCAATTTGAATTATATTCCGTGTATATTTGTTTACATATAAATTAAAATAACTGACGATTGTGTAAATAAGATTGTCAAAATGAATGAGAAATCGAGATTTAAGATTTGAGGGAGATAAATAGAAGATTTGAGGGCCATGACAATGACCGTTGTACCAGAATGCAGCACAGGGCTGACATGTCGTTCTTACTCAAGCCTGAATATGTTAAAAAGAAAAAAACATGTGCCCAGACACAGCTCGTAGCTCGTGGCCAATCAGGTCGACCCAAAATATTATCATCTTGGAGTTGCTCTCATGCTTTGCTCATGTCAGGCGGTTCTAGCACCATGGACCGTTGTCAAAAGTTTCACCGGAAAAGAGAAGAAATGGTTTATAAGTTAAGTCACTATCTTATATTCTTATGAATAGTTAATGCTCATTTGCATTCACTAAATGAATTCCATTTGACTTATTAAGACGAAAATTAAACTCGCGCATACAAAAGATGAACATGTTGGTTCGACTTGTAAAGATATTGATTGACACTCCCTTTGCATATAGAAAAGAGACTTTATCTTTTCGTTACTATGCACAGAATCTATAAGGAGACCATTCAATAAATCTAAGGTTAGAGTCTATATGGTTTTCCTAGTACAGATATTAGATGTAATTTAGTTGGATAGTCTTCACTCGACGAGCGACCCAAGGATCTTGCTCATCTCATTGGATATCCCAGGGTTATACTAATTTCATTTTGGTGGTATGGCATTTGAGCTATCTCCATTTAAGTCACTTAGGACTTGTTTGGATGGAGGGATTTGGAGGAAAAGGACCGGGAACGAGAGTAGGGGATTTAAAATCCCTTGTTTGGATAGCAAATAAGAGTGGAGGGAAACAGGGGAAGGATTTGGAGGAATCCATTTCAAGAGACGATGATTTGAAGGGAAAGGAAGATGAAATAGACAAAGGAGACAAAATCATTTGTTTAGTTAGCAAATGTGATTTTCAGAAAAATAAAGGGGTAGAAAACAGAAGAGATCCAATTTCCCCTCTAAAAGGGAATAGTTATTGAGAGATAATGTTATTGCTCCATTATCCCATCCTAGAATCGGCTTTATCTTCCCTTCCCTACCTTACGTCACCCTCCACCTAGGGCTGAGCAAAAAATCCGATTATCCAAACCGATATCTGATCCTCATCCGATCCGAATTTTTGGATATTCGATCCAAAAGTTAAGTTTGGATCGGATAGTTGATCCGAAATCTTTGGTTTTGGTTTGGATATGGATGTTAGAATTAAAACATTTGGATATCCGATCCGAAACAATAGTTTTCTAGTAAAATTTCGAGAAATACAATTTTGTCTAATAGAACAACTTAATTAAAGCTTGAAATATTAGAGAAATATGTAAGCGGTACTTATATTTTATGTAGAGAACATTGAAGTAAGAATACTAGAGAAAATCATCATGTAAGACGATGAATATGAACGTGTTTCAAACTTAATTTTAAGTAAAATTTCAAACTATGGATATCCGATGGATATCCACATCCGATCCGATTATTTCGGATAACCGAAACATTGATTTGGATATGGATACCTGACTTCAGGAATTTTTAATATGGATATCCAATCCGAACTAGCACTTTGGATTGGATATCAGATCCGTGCTCTGCTCTCTACCCTCCGAAAAAAAAAATTCTAAACACCGATAAATCTTCAAGAGTCGGTGAAAAAACATCAACACTGATCAAATGGTTTGAACAACTTGTAGTACTTGAGCACTTAGGCTTAGATAGTGGGTGTCAATTGCAGAGATACTGTTAAGTCCTAGACTTAGAACAAGTGACAGGAGCAATAACTCCCGACCAAGCCCATTTTAAATGAGCATGACGATAGGGACCACAATGGACAACATAAATCAACACGGGGAAAGCTCAAACAACTAACGATGTTTTTACGGAAATATGTTGAAACTTGAAACCATTCATAACCACCCCAGGTAGGGCAATTATGCTACACAATAACATTCCTATTTCCTAATGACCTTAAAAATTTCTTGGTCGAGTTAGCATGAATGAGTAAAAGAGATTACGAGAACTTCAAGGTGCTGAATCATATCAATTTATGACTATGAGGGGTACATATGCTCCAACTGCACATACAGAATTATAGATTATTGTGAAAAATCAGATAATTACAGCAACCCACTTCACTGAAATCAGAAATTTGAAAGTATGAAAGAAAACATATCCTAAACCCTTAAGCAGAAGATCAAGTCTAGATCGAGTATTCAATTATAGCAAAAAAATTAACGGTGTGTTTGGATTGAGGGATTTGAAGGGAAAAGAAAGGGAGGGAGAGTGGGGGATTTAAAATCCATTGTTTCGATAGCAAATAAGGGTGGAGGGAAATGGAGGAGGAAGGATTTAAAGGGATCCATTTTCCCTCCAAGCCTAATCAAAATCTCTCCACAATAGGGAAGATTTGGAGGGAAATTGTATCCAAACAACCACTCCTCATTCCTCCTCCCATTCCCTTCCCTCCTTCCCCCTCCCCTCCCTTTCCCTCCACTTTTGCTCTCCAAATACACCCTAATTAAAAGAGGTTCTGGGAGTCTGATGACTAAAACATGGAAAGATAACAAATATCAGTTGAAGAATCTCGTCTCTCGTCTGGGCCTAATATCAGTTTATTTAGTTTAACATCAAGAAAAATTGAAATTATAGAAAATGATGGGAGAGTGAAGCACCTGAACAGTTAGTTTTACTGCCTTGAATATCATCACAAAATTTCAGACACCTGCATTACATCAGTATATCAGTTAATAAACAACAATGGAAAGTGTGGCAGATCAATATACTCCCTCTGTTATAACATACACCTTCAATATCTTACGGAACATATGAATCCGTCTTATAATATGTGTTAGAACTTAGAAAGCATTTTCTTTACATATAGTGGTGATTGGTGAAACTTTAATACTTTTCGCAATTTTCTTTTCTTTGTAATATTAAGTCAAATCGCTTCTCAAATATTCAAAACACCGTTTATCAAAATGGAAGGGGAATGAGCTGGAAAGATCTTAATCAAAGACAGATCTAGGTCTGCATGAAATAGCATTGCGTGCATATAACGCGTAAACAAAAATAAAGGGTAGAATATAATACAAAACCACCAAGAAATCATCCTGGACAGCATGCATACTTCCGTACAAAGTTCTGAATTACGTTGTGGCCTTGTAGCCTTGTAGGTATAAGATGTGTAGATGAACGAGAGAAAATTGACTTGCCTGTATGGGCATCTCGGCAACAATGAGATTACTGCTTTCTTCAATACTTTTAAGGGTCACAACCTCGCCTCCAACAACCATATTAATCACAATCCCGTCTGTAATTATTAGAAAGCAGAAGTTAGTTAGCAAATGAGGCTCCAATACTTATATCTAATCTAAGTAAATTGAATTTCATGAAGTACCTGAAGATAAACAGGCAGCCATCCGCCTCATATATATTTCCTGTAAAGAAGATGGAAGAGTGTAAATTTTAACAGGAGTTCTAACTACAGCAATGGAAGCTAAAGAGGAGTGAAAGATTGAGTGTGCATCTCCTTTCCTCGCTCTAGTAGCTGATAGTCAATGCTTTAAACACGTGATCATAACTAACATAACATACTAGCAGAAGCAATGCTAAATCATCATTTGAAATTAATTTCACATAACGACACAGGTCGACGTGATCACGAGCCACTTCAACCCAAATTCGTATTCATTATGGTCGTGTATTTTGAAGACAGGTGTTACACACTACAACAATCCTGCAGCAAGTAGTGGGTAGGATGTCTTCAACCTTACCCAATGACAACACAGAGATGCTTCTGCGTGAAGCGATGAAAACTCTAATAGAGGAATAGGTTTAGATAGCTTAGTGCACAATTACGATTTATTTCATCATATGCCAAAGTAAGAAAAAGAAAGGTGAATTGTAATCCCATTTGAAATGGAATAGTGGATACATGCTATTGATGAAAAAAATAAGAGCATAGAAGCATAACAGAATGTGAGAATACCATCTTGGAATAAACTTAAAATCAGCAGAAAACAAATGAAAATTCACCTAAAAGATTAAATTGTCATAACCACCGTGGAAGGCATTAGCTTAGTCATTGTCCCATTTCCATCATTTATAACGAGAACGTAAATAAAGTTAGTATAAAATGATTTTTTTCCCAGCAGTATCATCGGCCAAGTCATTGTCCATTTCTAGCATGCTCTACATGAAAAGAATAACACTTGCAACAACAGTCACTCGAAGCTAAAAAACCAAGGAAAAAAAAGTAATGAACACATAGAAAGCGATGATTAAGGCACTCAATGAAGCTGATAGATAGTCCACACTGATGACAATGTCATATATCCAGTAATTAGTGCTAAACTACCATCAAAGTTGGGATGTAGTATGGACACATACACTTTTACCGACCTACCGACCTGAAAGCCTAATTATGCAAAACAAAAAAAAACACCAAGAATTCTCATCTGAATGCATTTGGAAAATGTCACACTCCCTTTATAATACCCTGTGTTACTCACGGACACGTCCGACACGCGTCGGCGTGTCTGACACGGCTATTTAGGGTGAATTTTCCTATTTTGTGGTCTAAATTGAAGTGTCGAAGTGTCGTGTCGGTGTTGGACACCGACACGTGTCTGACACGCGACACGGTAGTTAAGTGAAGTGTCGGAGTAACATATAATACCTACACTTAACACTTCCTTTAAATCAACTAAATCTATGACAGTGAAAGGCCGAAATACTCTTTTTCCATCGCGAACTCGCTGAGATGCTGATTCAGAAAGGGAAGCGTTTAACAAAAATTTGAAATAAAAGAGTGCTTCAAACTTTTCACACTTGCGTAATTGAAAGTAAATGCTTCAAAAAGGTAGTATTATAAAAGGGAGTGTTTGACAAATTTTCAAATGCATTTCTTATATGAGAGCCAGAAAGGTATAAACAGATATAAGCAGTGCAGATACAGACTAATCATTATCTCGAAAGACAAAATATCACCTTTTTTGCCGGTAGCTCATAATTTATCAAAATACGAGCAGGAAGAGGAGATTCCCCTGAAGCAATTATTGGAAGGCAAACATCCGTTACAACTACCATCGGGGAATTGATTTCTAGTTCTCCACTTTCTATCAGTTCTCCTGACAGGGAACTTCTTTGATGCCATTTTAAGGCAGCATGGCGGAACCTTTCTAATACCAGAGCTCGTTCAGTCTCACCAAGGTCGCTATACTGCCAAAGATGGGAGAGGTAAATTTATTGTTGCAACTTGTGACCAGCAAAAATCTAAATTTATACAATCCATGAAATCAAAGGGAACGTCAAAAAGAGAGATGCAATGTCCGATTGACATGCCTCAAACAGATCTTCACGGCTTACATAAAGAACCAAAGTTTAGAGGCTGGTGTAAAGGATCTTTTTAAAAACATACAAAATTATACACGTTTCGACAACAAAAATAAGATGTGTACAACACAGAATGAAAACCAGCTGCCCAGCCTAAAACAAAGCCGTAACATATAGGCCTTCACTCACACCATATATGAAAAAAGATCTAGGTAATTTGGGCCAAGAGAAACGATGAAGGTAAAGCAAGAGAAGAATGCATGAGTATTTCATTTACATATTCGATATTGTTGGGAAGTAACCCCAACATTAATAAGTATGTTACACTTGTGTTTGTTAGTAACGTTTAGAGTTATGTTTTATGTTTCTAGTATTTACTCTTTAGATGTTAGATGTTCTTAGTAGTAAATATTAGGAGTTAGCTTTTGTATGGAATAAAGACTATTTATGTTACTAGATGAGTTAGGACTTAGGACCTTATAAATAGAGTCATGTTGGAAAAATATGAGTGTAGTGCTTAATATCCCGAGTTAAGCATTGTTGGAAATCTTAGCTAGTAGCCAAGTGTTAGAAGATTGAATCGTATTATTGTTAAGGTTAAAGAATAATAATACAAGGGTTATTAATCCCATAACAAAATATCGTGTCTTTGTATTTTATATTATTTGTACCAAAAAAAAAAACCAACAGATATTTTCATGCTCAAAGAAGCTCAATGGTGATAGAACCAAAAAAAAAAAAAGGACAGCTCAAGCGTCGATAAAGAGTGAATTTAATTTGAATCTGAGTGTCCTCATGGAAATAACAATGGAGGTATATAGTATCCTTGATCATTACTTTTTTTTATCAGGTCTTTCATAAGGAATGTTTTAGTATACTCTAATCAAACAACTGAATGGCTTATTGGCTTTAACGAGCGATTTGGTGCAAAATGAGGCGAATTCCATGGGTAAGCTATTATTCACATTCTAAAATAATCGACCTATATACAATGTCGCTAACTAAAAATCCTAGTTCCGCCACTGAGTAAGCAAACAAGAGTGAATATCGCGTAGCATACCAAGGAGGAGAGGGAAATATAAGGGAGAGACGAGACGGTGGAGCAAACAGCGTCAAGCTCATCACGAGAAGTACAACACACTACTATCGGAAGTCCCGATCTTCTGCCGATAACACCAAGCAAATCCACCAATGTCTCCTGCATTAATTAATATTATTAAATTAATAACAAACATTACAAGACAAGTGCAGGGTGAATTACCATTTTGAAAGGGAGACGGTCGACAGCAAGGTAGAAGTGTCGGGAGGAAGATGATGATGATGAAGGAGATTCTCCGCCTTCGGCTAACGCCATTATCCTGGTAAGTGATAACTACCTTTCTTCTTTATCGGAGTACTCGACTTTTCTATGGGGGTGTTTTGCCTAATTCTTAAAATGCATCTCCAGATCATGTCAATATCCGAATTAGACCATGCCAAACTAACCCGCCCGAATGACCCGATCCGAAACCTGAATTAGCCCGACTCACTATAACCCGGCCCGAATGATTATTGTTGCAAACGGATTATTATCCATGAATAACTTGATAATAGGTGACCCGAAAATGACTCGAACCCGACCCGACCCGACCTGCCTTGACCCGGTTGATCCGTTTGCCAAGTCTAATACGAATAAGGGACACTCACACTCGTGGGACACACGCCAAAACGTGTAGACACCTATAAAGACATATATGACTGTCTTCATTTAATTGGGCACATGTTCATGGTATTTAGACACGTCTCAGACATGAGTTCATGGTATTTAGAGACATTTTGCATATTCCTCCAAACGCAATCAAATTTAATTTAAGAAAGGTAAATAATTTGTGTGGTTTTATAGTGGAGCTTAGTGTGAAATGAGTTTTATTGAGAGTGCATGATGTTATTTAGATGAGTAATGAGAAAGCTGAAAGAGATTGATTAGAAGGTGAGTTTGAATGAAAAATGAGGATGAGTTCAGTCAATGTCACATTTTATCTCCACTTATTTAAATTTAATATCAAATACTTTTACAAAATAAAATCTTACAATTACAACTATCTATAATATATACTCGATTTAAATAACATGTTCATGTTCTAAATTTCATGTGATGTCGTGTTACGTACATTAAAGATGTGGCGAGACGGATTTTCTAATGTGTGCCCTAAGGGCACACATTAAGAAGCCATAAAAGGAAAGATTTATCAAGATTTTTTATTAAAAATGGTAACAATGAGTTAATCTTGTAGTTTCTGATTAAATAATCTTGAGATTATTCCCTCTTATGGCTTATTAATGTGAGCCCTTAGGAAACACGTTAGAAAAACCGTTTTAGATAAAGTTTGTCAACTCGTCTCTCATACATTTTATATTTATTTTAAGTTAATTCAAGTTGTCACTCATAATTAAAGTTAATTAACCTCAAGTTAGTTATACAGCTTATACTAAATTTAACTTACTTATATCTAAAAAAAAGTTAATTAAGTAACATGACTAACGCCCTCTTTTTTTAGACTTAAAATCACTCCCTTTAAGTTCAGTTTAGACTTTAGATCATATAAATTCAGTTTAGAACTTCAGATCTTATAAGTTCACTTCAGACCATTTAATTCTAGTTCAGTTTAAATCATATAAGTTCAAATCTATAAGTTCAGTTCAGAAAAGTTGAGATCCTATAAGTTCAGTTCACAAAAGTTCATATCGTATAAGTTCATTTCATAAAAATTCAGAAAAAATTATGTTTACCTTCTTTAGATTATGTTAAATTAAACTTTATTAAACAACTTGTTAAATTAAATTATTCAATAATAACTTAAACACCACATTACCAGATAATCAGAACATGTGTTAACCAACTTTCCCAAACCACTCTCTCACCTCTCCCCTAGACCTGGCAAAACTAACCCGACCCGAACCCGATCCGACACCTGAACTCAAGCCAAATATTTATTGCTGCAAACATATTATTATCCATGAATAACTCGATAATAGTTAACCCGAAAATGACCATAACTCGAAATAATCTGACCAGACCTGAACTAGACCCGAAAACATTAACCCCAAAATCGACTCGACCCAAACTTGTGTTAAGCGGTGTTGATTACTATCGTATGCAGTTTCATCCGGTTAATGTCAAACTATATTTGTGTCGGAATTACCCAATGCTGATCCGTCATTTTGTAAAGACAAATGCAATTTTTGACGAATCAGATATCTGGGCGTGTAAACATACTACTTCATTTGTCCCCCTTATATGTTTACCCTATTTCATTTTTTCTCCCTCATTTGTGGAACTCTATGAAAAAAACTCATATATTCTCACGTGTAAATGCCCCGTGATGCTACTTTATCCTTTCATTGCCAATTACCAAATACATCATGATATCATAGTAAGATTATTAAGAAATGCAATAGAATATACTCCCTCCATCCTGATTAATAGTTAATAATTTCTATTTTGGGGTGTTAGTTAATACGGAGTAGTTACCTATTTCTTTTTTCGGTAGATTTTTGTGGGGGTAACTTCCATGTGTGAGTGAGGTGTATGTTTTGTGTGGTCCAAAATCACGTATTTATATTCGTTGGCCTTTATTCCAAAAATAATAGATAACAATTGATTGAGACGGATGAAGTACTAAATGGAAAAAGGAGGGTATGGAAATTATAGAAAGATTGATATCATCAAAACACTAATTATATACTTAAGTGAAATACTAATTGTACTCTTGCAAATGGAGTGATTTTTTTAACACCCCACTGAAATTTGGCTTTCCCTACCACCAAAGTAATGTTTACATAATTTACACCGTGAAATCTACTAAAGTGACAGTTGTACTTTAACCCTTCTGGTTTTAATGAGCATAAATTCTTGTTCAGACCGTACTATTCGTCTGAAACAATAAGACGGGTCGAAACAACCCGTATCACAACAAACAAATCAGTGGGTTGGACAATGCAATAATTAGCCGTCCTATTATTATAATACTACGTACTTACCAAGTATACTTTGCATTAAATGCATTTCCCTCCTACAAACCCTACATCTACTGACAATAGCTTCCACAACATCATCTTCATTCTTCATTATTTCATTATTCAACATCATATTCTTGTTGTTCTTCATATGTTCTCTTCTTCATCAATTATGACGATCTCCATCACCTTTTAAAAAGTTCAAACTCACAATGGCATCAGATAACTTGGGTGAGATTATTATCGTAGAGGACGAACTTGATGACGTTATTAAGGCGGGCACTCATGTTGGACTCAATAGCATGGCATTGGATAACTTGGGTGAGATTATCACCGTAGAGAACGAACTTGTCGATGTTGTTCAAGCGGACACTCAGGACGGAGGCAATAGTGACGATGCGATTCCGTTGTGTAGCAATGATGGTAAGTAACATTGTTAATATTAATTGAAGTAGTTTGAATGAACTCATAAATACAAAAAGCATTCTCAATAAAACAATAAATGCATGGGAGTAGTTTTAATGAAGTTGTGTTGTTAGAATGATGTGTGTTGAATGAGGATTCCATGCAAATGGTATTTGAAGAAGACAGTCATTTAAGTCAGATTTGTGTAAATATGTTGTCACTTGTGACTTTTTTTGTATACACTTACACTTTTGCGTAATACCATTTTTATTGACACGTGATGTTCTACACTCATTGTGTTGCATTTAATGTGATGACGATATTATTCGATGATATTCTCATGATTGAAGCATTACTATCATTTTTCCTATTTAATTGTTGCATTTAATGCATGTTCTGAAACACATGTCACCACTCATGACTCATTTGTTTTGTGAAATAGTTTATTCCTGGTTGCACGAATACCATTTTATCCAAACATTGCATTTAATGTGATGACAATATTATTCTATGATGTTGTTATGATTGGAGCATTAATATCATTTTTAACATTTAATTGTTATATTTAATATCAGTGTCACCACTTATTGCTTATTTGTTTGGTAAAAAGTTGAATTCTAATTGTATACATACTGTTTAATTATGTTCTCATTATATCATTGTGACCAGTCACTGATGCGTCAGGATCTTTAGTGGGCGTAGTGGCTGAGAAGTGGGAGGAATTATACGAGTTATACAAAAAGAGATCCTCAAGCAACTGGATTTAGCATTAGGAAAAGTGGAGTTCGTAGGGCTGACGTTCCAGGATCCCCTGAATTTGAGAGATACTTTGTTTGCTCTTGTGTAGCATGGTAATGGGAATAAGTCAGAGCCAATTCTATATACAAATGGTCGGGGGAAGAAAATGTTAGGACACGATGCTCCTGCAAAGCTAATGTAAGGGTCCAAGTGAATAAGAAGGGAGTACGAGAAGTGTTGAGTCATATTCTTGAACACAATCATCCACTAACTCCTCCAGAGTGGCAGCAACACCATCATTCCGAGAGGAAAATTACGGATGTTGAGGGTGAGTTTATAGAGGTTATGACCGAAGCCATGGTCCCCGCTACTGTGCAATATAGGATCGCAGCAAAAACGGCTGGTGGTGATGATTTGGTGGGCCACACAAAAAGAAACCATATTAACTATGTTTATCTGCTTAAGGTGAAAGCTATTGAGGGTGGTGACGCGTCAACACGAATGACTTTGTTGGCGAGTAGACAAGCGCAGGACCCTAGGTTTTTTTTCCGAGTTCAGTTTGGTGAAGATGGGAGGTTATGTAACGTGTTTTGGCGGGATTCTATGATGAAAGAG
>JAOWBH010140900.1:0-13468 GCA_028566215.1 Silene coronaria | reverse complement strand
TTGACTACAATGCTCATCTAGAGGTGTCTTTTTCGATACATGTCTTAATTACCACTTCATTATCTCATAATAAGACACTAAAACAACATATGGTGTCACGCACTTTTAGGAATTTCCTCAAGACCTCAATTACCAAGACAACACTATTCCAGGTGAAAATAAACAGAGGATTCTTCCCCCAACTAACTTGGAACAACCCCCATTCAAAATTCAAAATATTTTATTCTTATCAACTTCAATTTTTATCCAATTTCCACCACTTTTTTTTTTTTAAAAAAAATTATTTCTATATTTGTTTAATTTTATCACCCTTTTAAATCATTTTTCAATCTTATATATATATTCCAAATTCACAGAAATCAATTTTTTTTCCCTTTTGACGACTCTTTCTTTTTTAATTAATCCTGTAGGATCCGCCCTCTTTTCTTCAAATTTCAGCCAAAGATTTTTGTATACACAATTGTTCTCTTTTCTTTCAAATTCAAATATTTTCTCATTAAAAATAAATAATATTTTTTTTTGGATTTTCTGGGTTTTAATTACTATAATCATTTTTATTTAATTATTATTATTATTATCATTATTTTTTTTTATTTTTTTTTACTTCTACATGCATAAAAATTATAGCACAATCTTCAAACAATAATTTGTTTACTTTCTTATCAGAATTGTCAAAAAATTGAATTTTAATTTTTGATAATTTCAAACTTCATGATTTTGGTTTTAAATTTTTTTAATTCAACCAAATTAATTTCCTACATTACCTTTGACTTTAATTTCTCCAACAAATTTTGGACCAACAACCTTGCCAAATAGGCAAATTGAGTTAATTTCCTTCATTCAAATTCTTGGTTGTTGCTACATTTAGTAATAAACAATAAATTCATTCAAATTCTTTATTTTTTTCCCCCTTTTTCTTAGGTGGGAAAATTATTTAGGGTTGTTAATTGTGTTCTTCTCTTGTTTTTGAGGGAACCCAATTGACAATCCTACAATTATTATTTTTAATTAATAATAATAATAATACATGCATTGTGGTATTTTATTCTAATAAATTTTTACAAAATTATAAAAACTAGGAAATCATAATAATTGGGTGACAAATATAATTATTTTTATTTTATTTCATATAATGGGTTGCATTTGTTCAAAGGCAACATCTTCAAATGATAATGGTAATGAAAGTCAACGTGTTAAAGATTTGAAAGAATTGAGTAATTCAATAAATGGAGTGGAAATTAATAATGGTTATGTTGATGGGTCAACCCGGGGGAGTAAGCCCCCATCAAGGGTTCAATCCGGGGTTAATTCGGGTTCATTAAGCGGGTCTAGTCGGGTTCCGTCTAAGGCCATCTTACAGGGTCAGCATTCGGGTTCGTTAAGTAGTAAACATGTGGATGATCATCATGGTGTGGGGGAGAAGAGTATAGGTATCATTGTGGAGAGACCATTGTCCAAGGGGTCTAACTATAGGGGAGGTACCGCGGATGTAGAGGGTAATGGTGATCATAAGGGAATGAGTAGGATTGTTAGTATGTCACGCGCGCAGCGTGGTGATCAGGGTTTTGCTGGTTGGCCTTCTTGGTTGAGTTCTGTGGCTGGTGAAGCCATTCAAGGTTGGGTGCCTAGAAGGGCTGATTCTTTTCAGAAGTTGGACAAAGTTAGTTGATTTTTCTTATTGATCTTAGGCTTTGTGTGCTTGGTTAATTTATGTTATTCCGTAAATAGTCTCTTTGTGTTGTTAACCTAAGGTTAAGGGTGCATATATCCACTCCCCTTACCCTGGCATTGCAAGTGCCATTGAGTAATGTTGTTGTTGTTGCTGATTGTGTTATGATTTGTGTCACCTGTGGTGTTTATGATTGTTTGGCCTTCTTCATGCAAATGCATTTGATAGTCTTTTGGGTTATTTTCGTACCATTTGGCTTCTCGTTTGAACTGGTCCTTGCTGTTTTACTGCTTCTGCTAGTCTGCTACTTGTTGTCTTTTACATAACGACTATTTGCGTGAAATTACTGTAATGAGTGTGTGGTGTGATAGTGAACTTTAAAGCCATCTTGGTAAAATGCAACAAACAATAGAGCATCCTTCCCCCTTACCCTCCCCTCCTTTTTCCTCTTACAATTGTAGGCCTCGGAAATACAAAGTGTAAACAATTGAAATATGATTTGGTGATGTCTAACAAACCCAGCGAGATATTCAATTTCGCTTGTGGAATTAGTGTTGGCCCATCTTTAGGAGATGGGTATTTCAGCATTGTGATTTTGTGTTTACTTACAATTTCTTGCACCTTGAAAACTTCTATCCTCGCACAATTTTACCAGTGTTTTGACAAATTTGGTCTTTCCCATCTGTGGCCAGATTGGCCAAGGAACATACAGCAGTGTTTACAAGGCTCGTGACCTAGAAACTGAAAAAATTGTGGCTATGAAGAAGGTGCGATTTGTCAACATGGATCCAGAAAGTGTGCGCTTCATGGCCAGGGAAATAGTCATTCTACGTAAGTTGGATCATCCAAACATCATGAAACTCGAGGGTCTTGTCACGTCGAGGATGTCAGGAAGCTTGTACCTAGTATTTGAATACATGGAGCATGATCTAGCTGGCCTTTTGGCATCTCCTGGAAACAAGTTTACAGAAGCATAGGTACTATCTATCTCGAATATAATAGTGTCAAGTACCACAATGTTTTTATTGAACAAATGCCAGCTAATCTAGTTGGTAAAGCCGTGGAGTCCTTCATAGAGACATCAAAGGGTCCAACCTTCTAATAAACGACGACGGAGTGCTGAAAATTGCAAATTTTGGTTTGGCAACTTTCTTCAAGCCAGATCAAAGACAGCCATTAACTAGTCGTGTTGTAACTTTATGGTATAGGGCTCCAGAGCTTTTGTTAGGCTCAACTAACTACGGCGTAGCTGTAGATATGTGGAGTGTAGGTTGCATACTTGCAGAACTCTTTGCTGGAAAGCCGATCATGCCTGGAAGAACTGAGGTAAGCTATACTTATTTGTTCTGCTGTAAACCAGTTGATCTTGTTATCTGAGGTAGCCATGAATTCTTGTACTACCTATAGTTTCAATTGTTCAACTATGGCTTGAATTTGTCTTTAATATGCAATCTTTTTAAAGTAAGTTTCCTATGAGATGGTCTTATAATAGTTTCAGTATATATTAATTATTATAAGTTGGCAACTAACCATTTGTAAAAAGGTTTTAAGTGTCACTTGTCCTAGAAGAGTTACTATATGGGTCACTTCTGTATTTTGGTAAATCTGTCTCATAATAATCTTGTCCTGAGACCCTCTTATGTGCGAACTTCGTGGTATTTCTGAATGCAACTATTATGATGAGATTTACTTATCGTTTGTTAAAAACTTTTCTAGGTGGAACAGATGCACAAAATATTTAAGCTTTGTGGTTCACCCTCAAAGTCTTACTGGAAGAAAACAAAATTTCCACATGCAACTAATTTTAAACCCCAGCAACCCTACAAGCGCCGTCTCCCTGAGACATTTAAAGATTTTCCACCTTCAGCTTTGGCCCTTGTTGACACTTTACTCTCAATAGAACCCGAAAAAAGGGGCACGACCTTAACTGCTTTGAATAGTGAGGTAATCAACAATTTCTTTTGGTAGCTTTCATTTGCTACATATCAAGGAAAGTACTTCGAGATGAAGAGGCTATGTCTAAACTTCCTTTTAAACCCTGCTTTTTGTTTTCAGTTCTTTACGACGCACCCACTTCCTTGTGATCCTTCAAGCTTGCCAAAGTATGCTCCTTCAAAAGAATTTGATGTAAAACTTCGAGATGAAGAGGCTAGAAGGTATGCATTTTTTTCAGTTGATCCAATTTATGCCTCCCTTACAAAGTTACACTGTCCGGACTTCATTCCACCTGTACTGATCATTTTAATGCTCTTGGTTGTGGAATCCAAAAGTTTGTACATAAATCTTTGAAGGTGATTATAGGGGAAACATGTTAAAACGGTAATTACTAAGAGGATATGTGTAGAGTTTAACAATGGTTGTAAGTTATTGATGTAGATTTGAAAACCACTTTCAGGCATGAAAACTCTAGCTAGTCATTACTGGAAATTTTTATGGTCATTTTTTCTCAAAACAAGCGGAACTAGAAACATGGCATATTGCCATTATCCTATCACAACCATGGCATTAAATCTCGGTCAATATATTATCTTGGAAGTGGTTGTTGCGGCAGCCATTGGCCAATAAATGCCAGCTATACCGCCTCAAAATGCGGTTACCGTGACAATTGTAAAATTGGATAACACTAAAATGTGGCCATTCAAAACCTTGATAACATGGTCGTGATGTGGTGTTGTGGTTAATTAAAACTGTGATCACCATACGAAGAGATGGTATACAAAATTCTGTTTCTTCTTGTCATTAATAGAGGTGCACAACTCTAAAATTAGGATTACACGAAGTAAAAGAGAATGTGAACATCCGTGCAAAACCCTCCTGGACATAGTCAAACATGTTGATCTGAATTCAAAACATTCTAACTTGACTGAACTTATGCAAAAAGTTTCTTTTAAAAGGTTTGAATAGATTGCCTAGCATGTTGCTGAATCCATGGAAGGAAATCTTAAATCTAGAATACTCATCATGATTTGTTCATGTTAATTATCTCTGATTTCAGGAAAAAGGCAGAGACGGTTAAAGGAAGAGGGCCAGAATCTGTTAGAAGAGGTCAAAGACAATCAAAGATCACCCCTGAATTTGATGCTGACAGTGATGCGTCTTTGCAGGTACACTCCTGAAGTATTTTAATGTAGAAGCTTAGAGCTGTTTATGGGCCGTCTTGCCCATTGGACAACTGCAATAGAAGCGGATACGGAAAATGCAGTTTCAAAAAGTTAGATAGTTCCGACTTCCTAACTGACCCCAAACCTCTACGGGTCACACAAAATCCACGTTGGGCAGCTAAACTCGCATTTGAGCACCAATAACTCTAAGCTGAAATATCTGTAACTACATTGCAGGGGAAAAAGGGCCCCGCTAATCACAGCACACATGGGAATGACGCGACTTCTTACAAGCGAAATTCAGCCAAGGATCAGTCTCACAGTAGTTCCATGGTTCATCCAAGTGCTGTTGGATCATCTTGGAACAAAAAAGTGAGAGACGATGACAGCCACCTGACATCGGGAAGGATACGATCAGATTCTAGGTCTCAGAAATCTGGCTTGGCTAATGGAGTATCTGACTTGTCGAATTTGTCATCCAGACGGGATGACTGGGCAGTTAGCAAGGACAATGTAAGTGAGTTTTATACTTGAAAATTTGTCCAATCATTAATTTTTTTTTCTTCCTAGAGGCTTCAGGCTTGTAGATATTTTTGAAAAATGGATTCATAGAGTCATAGCTGCTACCTTGGATTTTCTCAAGGTGAACCGTTGTGAATATATGTTGTTAGAGGTCCCAAACAAGGCTCGGTCAGACCGCTTCAAGCCTGTAGTGGCCTGTAATGTTACTTGGGCCAGGTCAGGGTCCAATATCCTGTGCCCAGCCTCCTCTTACCAAAGAATATCCTGGACCAAGCCCGTGGGTCAGGCCCTCCACGACCTGCCTAAGGGTCGGTTCAAAATCGGCCTTTCCAGGAACCGGCCTGGCCTGACCAACCCACCTCTCACCAAGGGTGGTTCAGACCTTCAAAACATAATCTCGTCTCTAAACCGGCCCGTGGCCACCTCATGGGTTTGAACTTTCAACGTAGAGTTTAAGTTGAGCTAACCATTGAGGCAACCGATAATGGGGTGGATTTTTAACCAACTATTTTTTATCGACAAAATCTTAAGGAAGAATTAGGCTAACTCTACTCTTTTTGCTGTCATGTTTCAAAGGGCTATGCGCCAAAGATGAAAAGCAAGATTCACTACTCAGGGCCATTAGTCCCTCACGGAGGAAACGTTGAAGACATGTTGAAAGAGCATGAAAGGCAAATCCAGCAGGCTGTTAGAAAGTCGCGCGTTGAGAAAGCCAGGAACAAAAATGACGATGATCATGGAGAGAGTCGGTTACTACAATCCAAAGGAAGAAATGGGTGGTAGTTATATATAATGAACGGAAAAAACACTTTCGTCATCCATATTGGCATTTGGCTGAATGCTTCAGACACAAATGAGCTCGAAAACATTCGGGGGGAAAAGGAAATCTACATATTAACATTTAGTAACCAGCAGAGCTCCAAAGAGTAAGGGAAAGTAGGATGATGAACTCTTTTGCCTGGTTAACCCCAACAGCGTCGGGGATACATTTTGTACAGCAAAGAGTTGGGATAGAAGGGGAGCTCTATACAGTTTTGCATATAATGTAAAGTGCTGATTTCTTTTGTGCAAATTCAATTGTGCCTGAAATGGAATTACTTCCGACCGTCTCTTATTGATTTGTTTTTAGCGTTTTCTTCTTGTACCCAAAGTCTCAAATCTTAAACCTATAAGCAGAAATGCCTCTTTGATTAAATACGAATATCGGGATACCGAAGTGACCGCAATGGATTGCAACATCTGTAAATGGCAAAGCAACATCTTGTACAAAAAATGACAATTTGTTTTCAGTAAATGTAGCTACAACAGATGGGTAGTATTACAATTAAAGTTGAAATCGTGATTTTGCGGTTAGAGTTACCATTAAATGACCAATTGTACTTTCAAGTGCAATGTCCATGTATATCAATGGATTGCAAATTTGCAATGCTTACTTAGTAATGTTAGCATCAAGATACAAGGACTATTCAAGCGTATCGCGCATTTGGGTAAACAAATCAGGCAAACTTGATTCATAGGAGTTTGCTATACTCCGTAATAGACAGCCGTGGTCGATCAGAAGGGAAGTGAGATGGATGCATATAATAGATACTCCCTTTGTGACAATCATTTAATTATTTAATTGCCTTTTCTATTTTGTGTGAGGATAGTTTAATCAAAGACAAACAAATGATAGTGAAGAAAGTATAAGTATACAAGTATATGCTTCTTTTCACTAGAACAAAAATGCGTATATACTCTTTGTATGGCTAGTACAGGTATATGCTGTAGGATATCACCTTGAAAATTATTTGAAGATGAACTTGTCTTCTACTTTGATGTTTGACGTTTAGTATAAAATCACATATTCACCCTAGATTTCGATTTTCGACAATTACATTCCATCAATGGTGACCCGAGGTTCCAAATATTTCACTGTCATTTTATAAAGCGTAACGTCAGTACGTATGGAAGAGTTTCGAACCTGGAAAATATCAACATTTGTGTAAATATTAGTTCTCACTTTCAGTTTGTTGCAAGGAAAATAGATTTAGCTGAAATTTGTTTATGCTTTATGTCACTGAAATGAGAAATTTATCCAACTTAAGGTCACCGAATTGACAAATAGAACACAAACTTAGTAGACTTGCGCAACGCTCACTAGCGGAACATTAGCACACAAATGAGACGAAGATCGTACTGGACTCGAAAGGATACGGAATTAAGCTATAGTATTGCACCAGTCAGGCAGTCACCATAACACAGAATTGCCGACCCAGTTACAGAAAGACTAGTATCTCAGTAGGCTGCAAGCGTTTTTCAAATAATAAAATTCGGGTCTGCTACACACAAATACTGGAGATAGCTGCTATCTACAAAGCATGAAACCTTTTGAAACTGTTTTCCGACACTTTTATGTACATTTAAGATACACTCTCTACTAACCTGACACTCCAAATATAAGGCTTATTAAGATGCAACGTCAACTAGTTTTCTCGAAAGAGAAAAAAGAAAAAAAGAGATTAATAATTACAGATCTTGCTTCGGCTTTCGACTGAGCTCTGAGTACTGACCGCCCATTAATTGCAAAGTCTCTTCCCATAAACCTTCTGATGAGCCACCATACATTAGATTTTTGCTACAAGCAGCCACATGCCAATAATTTGATTCAATTTCTTCCCTCAGTTGATCGAGTTGCCACCCTGCATATCCCACAAAGAACCTAAAGTCCTCCGGCTTGAGCGCCCCTTTTTTCACCAGTCCCATTGCTTCTTCCAAACTATTTCGAGCCCCAAAATACAGTCCCGGAATCACCTCTTCAATTCCCAGAAGTTTAGGGTTTTCTGCGGTTTTCAGTAGAAACATGCTTGCTTCAAGGGGCCCACCAAAATGTAATGAACAGTCGGCAAAAGTGGTAGCCAGGTCTGGATTATTGGGTTTCATGTGCTTGATCTTCTTGTGTAGAGGGCGGTTAATGACCACTCCGAAAGGACCCTCTTGAGGATGTCTAGTCCCAGATCTGAGGAGGAGAACCACCGTTCTCTCAAATGTACGGACACCATCGAGCTTTTCGGTGGCAACAAGAACTGAGCCAGTCTCGGGTGATGTAATGGGATGAGCCCACTTGAGGCCTAATGGTTTTGGTTCTTTATGTGATCCATTGCGATCATGAGTGGGAAGTTCCACAGATTCAGCCTAATAATATCCAATAACAAATCAGGAAAGGAGAAAAAAATATTGTGTTAGGAAACGAAACGCTTTATCAACTGCAAATCACACAAAGCATACAAAAAGTAAAAAGACTCTAACCTAACAAGTCCTAGGCAACGGTACATGAAATAGTTGGTCAGCTTAACCTTTTTATAGTCTTATGTATCATCAAAGTTCATAACCATATCAAGCTGAGGCCAACCATTGACTATTATGTCAATCATCAAAAACAGAGAGGAAAGCAAGCCAATCAAAAAAAATATATCAGCCAAACAATTTTGAACTATTGCCAGCTGCTTATCAGAACACTAAACTTAAAGAACGCCTTTGTTCTTATAAAAAGACAACAGTACTCTTCCTCCAAATTCCCCAAGTCTTGTTAGAGGAGCATTGTTAGCATGGCTTATTTGATTCATCCCCCAATAGTTGGCTCAATCATCGCAACTGCCTTTATTCTTGCACAAGAAAACATTACATTCGGGTTAGTGGATAATTTTTCTTTATTCCATCATAATCCACCAAGAAAAAAGACTCTTCCTACACTCCTCGAGGTCTTGATAGAAAAGTATTGTTAGCCATTTCATCCATTTCTTCCTAAACAACTCTGAATTAGGATTGTCTAAATTCTAGGGTGCTCAATTAATTAATATACATACACACTAAATAAAGTATCGGACACAGTTTTAATCAAATACCATAGAAGCGTATTGACTCGCACTTAGTCGACATTTGGAGTGAATTGAGCTAATCCAGTTCCGAACCTCAATAAATATGTCATCAAACCCAATTGCTTTCCAAAATCCCAAATTTTATGTCATTTTCACTACAACCTTTTGAATTAACCGCAAAGATTCTCATGAATAACCATGCTCCTTTAAATCTCAATATCTTGCTCTTGATGACCATTGAAGATAAAACAAAATATAACCCCTACTGATCCTTTATCTCCTTTCATCAAACCAAAAACCATAACTCTTTGGTCGACATCCTTCACTCATACAAGCAAGTCTAGAGATGTCTTTTTTCCCTTTCTTTTGCAAATAATCTTGCATAATGTTCCTCATTTACCTTGCTATTCTATCCCTTTACTTCTCATAGACGTAATTATGGTACAAACATGCGGCTGACACGTAAATTTTCAAGGGTCGTGGTTGTCTTATTATCCATAATTAACAAGTTGTAAAAAGCACCAACATTTCGACTATGACAAACAATACTTCAAAAACAAATTGCCAATATACTACTCGTATATGTTACATTCGGAACAAAAAAGGTTGGTAACCAGGCACATTTGCAATTTGTGTAGGCGTTTGTGAAAAAGACACTAAACATGTAATCCTTACATGGATTATCAGGTTAAAAAACCAAAAGCAATTGGTGCGTGTTTTTAAATACGTTTACATCAATCATAACCCATTACATTAAGCTACATCTCGATACGACAACTTTGGGACCGTAACCACAACTACGTAGCACTCTCGTACCATGATCTCATTGCTGCGACGTGTTTACCCAAAAATTTGTAACATTCTTGCTTGTCTCACTTCGTCGTTCCATTATGTCCCTATTCGACAACATGCTCTTTCACACAGGCATGGAGCTTACTTCCTTGCTATCATTATGCTATGATTCATCTAAAACATGTATATTTATGGCCATAATTCTATAGTCATGTTATCATACTGACTGGCTACCTTACCCAAAAAAACATTCACATCCTGAAACAACTTTGGTCTCTTCCTTCAATATCTTTCCCGGTTTTACCTCTAAAATCAAGCACTACAAGTACATTATACTATCACCAGGGTTTCAGTCCAAGAAACGCTTTTATCCAAAAATTCTAACCAAAAAGAAGTCGATACGACTCCGATTGCCTCAATATGTCACTAAGAAGAGTGTCATTTTCTAGATAAAGTATTCGTTATCACCCAAGTCATCTGCTAACCCAAACCCAACATATCCTGTTATGCTTCACACTTCTACCCTAAATCAAAACCTCCATCAAAACTCTCAAGAAAAACCACCAGATTTCATGTATCCTTTGATAGAACCAACAACAATTACTTTCCACCAAAACTTCTAAGAAAAACAACCAGAGCTCATGTGTCCTTTAAACCACCAACAACAATTAGTTTCTCACCAATAGAATCACTTCACACCGCTCTGCTATATCTTGCCACTTTGGTCTAATAACTAATAAGATGCATAGCACAAACACTACCTGCATGAGCTATTCAGAATAATTACTACAGCGATCATAGTTGCGAAAATCCTAAACTGATGCTAGTTTCTATACTATAACTACATGTGATTAAGCTAAGAGAAAACACATCTGAAAATGACAAATTTATTAACGGAATATAAGAGTTTGCAAATAGTGGCACAACCGCACAACCTATTAGATCCCATATAATGAACTCGTAAATGCAATTGGATAGGAAAAATGTGACACTTGCAACTCACAGATGCCCGAAGATCTCGATTGGACAATTTGCTAGTACAGAACTACAAGTTGCTTTAAGCCTCTTTAACCCCTCATCTAGTTCCTAGAAATACCAGGCTGAAAGAGCGTGAAAGTAATCCCTTGCACAGTCAAGCATTAATTTTTTTCTCATATTATATGACAACATCAGGCATCCAAGATAGTGCTCATATCTCTTTACATGTCCCTGACCTATCTTATAATAATGCATAAAATATGAAATCCTCTGTTTCATGTGCAAGATTGAACTAAAATAATAAGACTAAAGCAGAACAACGCTTGTATATGAAGCATCAGTCAAATGCACAGAGGAATAAGGATTCTCTTGCCACCTAGATTGTTCTAAAGCGATTGCCTCAAAAATATACAGCTAGAACAATCTTATTTCTCAAATCTTAAGCTAAGGTTGAAATTCTAAAGAAATGACCAAAGTACTTAAAATTTACTCAAGAAAGACGTGCATAAGTAAATTATAAACTGAAAACTCCAACTACCTGTTCATGTGCAAAGAGTGTCGCTCTGAATTCTCGCCAGTCCTGTGTTATGTGATGGGGCTTTTGACTAGCATTGTTATTAGAATTGTTCCCATCTGAATGATTGTTTCCTTTTGGACCACTGTTCCCTGAATTTGATCGGTCGCCATTTCCTAAATTATTATCACATGCACAAGTGAGACCTTACTCCATAGTCAGACAGCTAACACTACCATACACTATTCCAATCTATGCCGGTAAAATAGCTTAACATTTTTGTTACACGCTCATTACATACATTCTAATTTTCCAAAGACGATTCCACCAGAGGGACCATTATTTGTAACATTTCCCATCAAATACCATTTAGAAGCTAAGCATTACCTAATCACATGCAATAACGTGAGAATGCCAATAAAACACGCCACATAAAGTTTAACAGAATTCAAGACAACTTTCAAGGGATGGTAACTTTCTTTCAGAGCATCTTCTGTTTGACAAAGTTAATACATTTCATGCTTCAGTTGCTATTGAGCAAAGCACATGGACACTCTCATTAACATTAACGACAGATATATATACCAAAAGAAAAATCGGGTTGAACCAAAATATAAGCTGCTAACCCGAAAAGCGCAAGAGTTCTGCTCAACAACCATTAGGAGCAAAATGAAAATAACCCAACTACACAAGAGTTTGCTCATCCAGTGATCAACTACATTGTTCCCACAGAAAACCTTACTTTCCAACGTGATTAACCTCTAGTTTCACCTGAAATTACGGAGAAAACATAACCTTGGAAAGCTACTTTCCATCCATAAAAGCTAATATTACCTCCCTCCCAAACCTTGGAGCACAATAATTGAAGTGATACACGGTTACACTTCACCTCCGCGTATATTTGGAGAAATTAATGGCCAAAGACTCGAACTTTACATTAGTTGATCATCAAAGTCAAATAGGACAATAAATTAGAGTCCATTACAATCACTTGCGCTAATGATCAAATTCACTATCTTTGAACAATTACACCTAAATTACTCCACTCACATGAAACACCAGAATTAAATTGCAAAAAGTAAAATCGAATAAAAAAACAAACCAAATAAGGAAAACACAATCGCTTTAATAAAGCGTCACATGCAAATGTCTCAACAGAGACTTAACCCCAAATTATTTCGGGGTCGGCTGACATGAATCATCCTTTAAAAACGTCACTGAAAATGCATTGAGTTAAAAACAGTAATAACAATTACATTAATAAAAAATTAAAAGGGTACCCGAATTCTTCTTCGCCATAGATTGAACCATGAAGGAAGAAGACCTACGATTAGAAAACCTGATCTCAAACACACGACCACCATCACCAATCTTTGATAAATTATTACAACAATTAAGCTTATTATTATCCAGGAATAAATTCCTGGGAAATAAAAAAGTGGGATTGTTGTATTTCACATGAACAGACCACAGATCCATTAAAGTTGAAATTTTTTGGTGGAAAAAAAATGATCAAAGAAAATGGGTAATTTTAATTTAGGGATTAAAAAAGTGGGTATGAATCAAAAAATGGATAAATTGAGAGAGTGAAGAAGGGAAGGAGAAAGAAGTGAAGAAAAATATGAAAAATAGTAAACCAATTGAAAGAAAGAAAAGTTGGTTGGAGAGAAATGAATGAGAAATGAAGAGAGAGAAAAAAGTTGTCATATATATAGAGTTTGTGAAATGAGAGAGTTGTGTAGGGGATTTTACGGGTTTTTCATAAGTTCGGAGAAGTTCCGTTTCGGGTGTCCGGATGAAGTTCGGCTAGTTACGGAAAGTGTTCGGAACGCCGTTTCTATTCGAAAAAATGTTATTGGTTTGTCACTTTTGGAAAGTTGACTTTTTCCGACTTAAGTTGTGGGTTGACTCGAATTCTAAGTTAACTTTGACTTTGACTTAGGTCGTATGCCATGTTCAAAATCGAAAAATTTACCCGTAATTATTATTATATTATTATTTTATCATTTTAGGATTTTGGGGGTTACAACAATGC
>JAOWBH010140889.1:0-13469 GCA_028566215.1 Silene coronaria | reverse complement strand
CTATTTGCTTAATCTTATTAACGTTTTAATCATCAAACTTCCAACCATTCGTAACCGACCTTGATAGAATTCACCCCCATAACAACTAGCTTAGAACCTCCCGTCTCCTTATGTTCGACCCCGACTACACTAGCTTAGGTTAAACCCATTGGGTAATTATCTTTAATTAGGTGTGCGACAACCTATCAAGCAGTCACTCGGTCGAGTGACCGAGTTACTCGGCCGAGTACCCCTCCTACTCGGTCGAGTGGCCCACTTCACTCGGTCGAGTGCCAGGACTACTCGACCGATTGCCCAGCTACTCGCCCGAGTATAGACTCTAGCAAATCGATGTTTTACAATAACTTGACCATCCATAGCTTGACCACCTTGAGCGGACTTGACTAACGGCGGGGATGGTGGCCTTTTGACCACCGTAGACTTGATTTTAGGGTTAGTTTTGTACCCGTTTTCATGTTGTACGTACCTGCGGTTTTGACTCGGTTTTGTGACTCTGGTTGGTTCGAATCTTGTTTAAGGTTGTTGGGTAGGTTGAGTCGACTATCATAAGTGGTTGTGGTGGTCGTTATGGGTGGTTTTACACGGAATTACAGGGGGGGTTATGTCAGGTTGTTCCATGTTGAATAGGGGAGTTAGGGCTTCGGTTTTGTGTCAGATTCGTGACCCAAATTAAGTCGAGTTGGGTCGTGTTTGTAGTGGCTAATGTGGGCTATCGTGTGGTAGTCAATTGGTGGTTGTTGGTGTTGTTTGGTGGTAGGAAAGGCGAGTTTGTGACGGTTGTCACATCAAGGTTCAGGTTAGGTGTTTGGATAGAAGTGGGGTTGGGATTTCGGTTTCCAGGCTGGTTTTTGGGTGGCTGTTGTGGTGGTTGGTGCCTGGGCACGGAAGTGGTCCGAGTGGTTGATCCGGGCATGGTTGTGGCGGGGTTATGTGCTCGGTATAGGGGTAGTTACGAGGATGAGGGTGTTGTGGTTGGGGGTGTGGTTGTGGGGTTGTGGGGTTGGGTTTGTTTATTATTTGAGTCAAGTAAAATTTATTATACGGTTTCGCCTTGTCGTAATAATAATTAATTATAATAATTAATAAATGTTGTTATTAGTTATAAAGACGGATTTTACTTATCAAATCATATAATTTGTATAATTAGCTTAGTTTATAATTATGTGAAAATATTATTTGTTAGGTGACGGTTTTGTTGAGGAGTATTTCTGATCAGATTAATTATTTTATTGGATTGCTTAAAGGTAGGATAACTACTCAACTTTAATTGCATTGTTTGATTATCGATTTGTGAATTATGAGTAATTGATATTTGGTATGCACTATTGGCATTTGTTGAGATTGTTGGAATTGGATTATTGGATTGTGTTGGTTGGATATGAATATTGGCATATCGTATTTTATCATTTGCATATCATTGCATATACTAGCATAAGTTATTGTGGATTCCCCAACCTCGTGTCTGGGATGGTTATTGGTATTATTATTTTGCCTCAGGCTGTCTGCGGGACATGTCTCTGGGAGAGGGTGAGATATTATTGATTTACCCCAGGCTGTTCAACGGAACATATCTCTAGGAGAGGCTGATGTATACCTCGGGTCAGGGATTGGCGGGATAAACGAGAGTTTCGGGTGATGAGCTCAGTTGTATGTCATTTGCATTTGCATTGCATTACACTCATTATTTCATTGCCAATTAATGTTGTTTAATTATATATTCTACTCAACCATTGGTTGACTAGTTTTCTGTCTATGTCCAAAATAAAATTGATGCCTGGTTTAATTGATGGCATCCTATGGATCCAATTTATAATTTCTGGTTAATTAGAGAGCAGGTTAATTAGCAGACATTTATTTATCAGTCTTGGGAGCTGGGAGCTTGCATGAGGATTGGCGAGTCATAGATCACTTAGTTATTTTACAGACAGTCTTTGTTTTTTTAGTAGTTCACTTTTATTTCCACTGCGAGTAAACTGTGATATTTAAGTTACTCAGTAGTGTTCGGTTTAAATTTTGTAATAAGGTCAATCACTCTTCTAAGTTATTTAAAGTAATGTTGATTGTTTTTATTTTGTTATATCACTGCCTCGGGAAATCGAGATGGTAATAGCCCTAGTTATTTGAGAATGTCTTGCTAAAGGCTCTTAGATAAATGGGGGTGTTACAATAAATATTTGGCTGAACTTATTTATTTGAGCTAAGAGGAAGGGATATAGGAAATACAGGAAGAATGCTTGGTTCTTTAGCTATGTCACTGGAGCAAATTATAATATTTGGGGTGAAAGAAACAGGCGGATCTTCATCGAGCCTGAGAGATCAGGTGCACAGCTTGTTCAGAGTCTAGAGTTCACTATCAGTACCTATATGATTAATGGTGCCTTCCCTAATCATAACCTTAGGATTAAACCTTCGGATTATTAATGGCCTAAATGGGCTATAGCCTTAGTTGCTAAGGCTTTAGGGTTTATTACTTTGTAAGTAAAATATATCATTTTCTTTACCTCTTGAGGATGAATAAAAGGATTATGACTTTCTTGCACAAAAAAAAAAAAAAAAAAAAACGAAAGACTTTATTGCCCTTGTCCGTCCCCATCCAAGATCTTGACCTAGCTAGGTCATGAGGGGGAAGGTCATCCTAATTCATATTTAAGCACCATATTAGCTTGACCTATTTAGAAAAGAAGTCAAGTGATAACATTTCCTTCACATGTTGCTCCATATCCACTTTTGGAAGTACGTCCTCCCATCAATCCAATGTCTGCAGAAAAAAAAAATTAGTTCATAATAAATAAATTATATTAGAATTATATTCTAAATCAAAATAAAATAAAATATGAGCATTGGAAAAAGTCCATATTTTTTAATCGTGTATAAAATGAATTCAATTTTCACATATTTTAGCCCACTTTTTTTTTTCTCATATATTCAACATAAATTCATCCACACAAAAATCATAATATGTATTATACTTACAGGAAATGTGTAATTACATCAAGACTAAATAAATAAACAAATTACCTGATGGTGGTGGAGATACTGTGATGGTGAAGACGGACCTGTGTAATGGTGGTTAGGAATAGACCTGTCAAAACCCGACCCGTCTGGACCCATATTTTTAGGATCAAAGACCCGTAAATAGTGACCCACGACCCGAACCCGAAACAATCCGTTATTTAAGGGTAGAAACCCGACCCGACCCGTTTGACCCGATGATTCAAAGATAAATTAAGAATATTATTAAAATATTAATATTTTTATATTATATTTGAAATAATAAATATAATAAATATTGTTTTAATATTTTTAATTAAAAAATTAATTTAGAGGTCAATTTTATATAACTTTATATGATTAAATAATTAAATAATTATTAAAATAACGAATATAATAATATTAAAATTTAAACAATATACTTTTTGACTTAAAAATGATAAAATAAAAGATTTTATAAAATTTTCTCCGACCCGTGAACTTAACCCAACCCCGATCCTTATGACCCGGCCCCGAACCCGACCCGTTTTACAGGTCTAATCATGAACAATGGAAGGAGGGATATCTAGGGAAAGGGATAATAGATTCAATCAGTCTTGTGTGTGTGTAGGGGGGGGGTGGGGGGAGGGGATTAATTAAAGAAGAGATTTGAAGGGAATGGATGATTTAAGGAAGGAGACAGTTGTTTTTGGGAGATTAGAAAGAGATAGGAGAATTTGCGGTTCTTTTTGGTTTTGTGGCAGTTTATTTGATTTTTTTTTATAATTCAAATACTAGTTACAAAATTAAAATATATCATTATTATTTTATAATGAATATATTTAAAAAATTAAGAAAAAATAAAGTAGAAATGTTTATAATTTATTGGTAACTAGTATAGATCCTGCACTAATGCGTGGTTTTGTATATAGAGATATCTCAATAATTACGCCATTGGTATAACTCCATTTAAAATTTAATCATAAAATTTACTATTATTAATGTTTGGTGTTAAGAGGTAGAAATAGAAGGTTTAATCCTCTTACTGCTAATAAGATTGTCAACGTTACTGAAATTATGTTATTAACTTTATTTTAAAAAATGTTGTTGTTATATCATTATATCTGCTAAAGGCGCAATATAAACGGAAAGTAATGACATTTGTAATACAATTAATTAAGATATACGTTGTAATAAATGTACTTATGTACTTTGTATATGCTATATGAAACATTTAAAAAATTCATTCTTATGCTCTTTCATCCCATCTCTCTAAAATCTCAAATAAAAGGTTTTATTTATTTGTTCATAAAACCTAATAAATCAAAATAAAGTAGTAATGGTATTAGTATTAGGTTTGTTTAAGGGTATCTAATATATTTACCTAGTTAGTAAAATATTAGATTTAAGAGATAGTCTGAGATGCAATCAAAAGGAGAGTTTCTAACTTGAAACTTGGAGGATCATCCACTTAATATAGCTCAAGAACAAGGTCCTGCCTTTTTCTCTTATTTTGTCCTAAATCTTTGTAAGGAAAATTCATTTTCTCCTCATTTTATTTTGAATGCACTAGATCTTGGATAACTAATTTAATGAGTAAATTAGTTTGATATTAGAAGAGTCTAATATAATGGTTTATGAACCTAACACACTGTCCACCCCACTACCCCAGACTGTCGAAACAGCACAAGATCCTAGTGTTTTTGGGGGTGGGTTTTCGAGGGTAGGGGATGTTTTTTTAGGGTGAAGAGTGAAGTTTGTGGTGTTGGGGGTGGGCGACGATGGCAAGTGGGTGACGGTGTTAGGTGGGACGACGCGGTGGGGTCTCAACATTGGTGTAGGGAGACGGTGGCTGCAACCATTTTTTAGTAGATAAGTGGTTGTTATGTGGTGGTGTGCGTTTGTGGTAGGATTGTGAGTGGGTGAATCATTATTTTCCTTTCTTGATGTAACCAAACAACAAGTTAAGTTTTAGGTAAGTCCCTACCTTTCCCCCTCTTACCCTTTCTAATTTCCTTTCTTTTTCCCTAACTAAACGCCCCCTTAATATTTTAGTATAAGGGGGTTGGAAAAAGTAGGTGAAAGGGTTTGATGGGATAGACAATGTAGGAAATGATTGAAAAAGTAGAATAGTAGAAAAGAGTTGGGTTGATGATTTAGGATGTGACTTAATGGATGAGAGGGTGTAACCGTGTAAGTGGTCAAAATATATAAGTAGGGATTAACACTAAAACTTGTTGGTGACCCAGTTGACTTGACTTTTGGATGTGGATGGTCTTACTATGGAAAATGGTAATTGGCGAAAGTTATTTTAGTGGGAGATTTTTAAATAAATAATCATTTGATTTTACAATAATTGCTTATATAAAATCGTTTTATACGAGAAATGTTGATCAAAATTTACCTTGTTTTAAAGTATGACTATCTCACACTAATCTTGTTTTTTTCTTTACCACAATTCAATGATACAACCGTTTTGTCCATGTATTTGATAAAATGTGATCACTTTTGGGTAAATAGTAATTACTTTATTATAAATAGTGACCACTTTGAAAAACTGGACATTTTTTAGTCATAAAATTGGTAACTATTTACCTAAAAGTGGTCACTATTTATGAAAAGGTGGTTACATTTTTCTAGTCGCACATACAACAGTCTTATAATAGAATTTGCGTTGTCTTTAATGTATTTTCAATTAACTATTAAATTATTTAGTAATTAATTAATACTTATATCGAACGACATAGCTCATAGGGTTCCGTAGGCCAAACAATGTTAGGCCAATAAGCACTACATTTGTAGGGGTTGTGGAGTTTATGTGAGGTTGTCTTCTCGATTAAAAGTTTAAAACTCTTCCTTTGTGAGTACCTTCTTCCTAATGTTAAAAATAAACTAATGCATTTGTGACTTTGTGTGACCATCGTTGAATTTTATTGTGAATTTTTCATTTTTAGACATTTCATTAATAAAAATGAAATTGCAATTAGTGCATACTCAACCATTCGATTTTAAAGACCTCTCAATCTCACATAAAACGTGAAATCAAAACACTTGGCTTGAATTTCAAAAGAGGAATTGCGTTTATTAACAATTATGATCACAATATTTGAATCGCTAAACTACCACAAAATTCAAATGACATATTATGGAATGCCTACATATGAACTTTTTTTTTAATGATAAATCAAAATCATATATCCATTAAAGTATGAACTTCTTTCATTAGATGACATAGTTGTTATGGCACATTTGAATTAAATTATGGAATGCTTACTTATGTTATGACACATTTGAATGTGTTTTTTTTTTTGCACAAATAAAGGTCGAATCTGTGATTAAATTTGAATGTTGGTTGATGATAGATAAACTTGATTGAATTTAGATTGTGGAGTTGGTTTTTGATACTTTCTTCTCATAAAATAATATTCACATTGGTCTTTATACAATCTTCAATACGCCATTTTGACTATATTATTTTTATGTTATAAATTACTCCTTTAGTTTTTGTTTTTATCACGTTTATGTTTTTTGAGGCAACCCCTTTGATTTTACATTTTACAAAAATATAGTCGTCCAAAAATTATAAAAATTACACCATTAAATTACTTATGAAAATAGCTTTCATATAAGTGTACATTTCATAGTATTTTTTTCTTATATTTTAAGACATATCGAAGAGAGAAGGAAGTTTCTCGAGAAAGTGAGAAGACATATATAATAAAATAGAAGAATTATATTTCTCCATCTCATTTACTTTTATTTTTTTATTTGTAATTAAAATATTACTCACCCCCAAAGAAAAAATAAATAAATAAATAACAGTAAATTTTACTAAATTATTCTCACCTATAAAGCAGCGTACTATTCTATCAAGTACTTCCCCTTTTTACTAAGATGTTATATTTGAATTTCGCATTTGCTAAATCTCTCACGCTAGGTTTCTAAATCTCAATCATATTCTATCCTCCGTCTTAAAAATGAATTATAAATTTTTTTAAAGAATTAAAAAGACTTCCCTCCCTACTCTCTCTTAGCCTAACCAATCCGTTAATCGTTTGACAATTATGGATCATAATTTACACATATCACACGTAATTCGTCGTTTTATCAACAATTTTATTAAGACCCGTCTTTATGTCGATTTAGTTAATAATTTTTTTTTAATAAAAAAGGTTTTTTTTTTTACAATTAGTGTTTGGATTGAGTTGAGTTGTTGAAGGGGTGGTTATGGCCTATGGGGTCGTCGAGCCGGAGTACGGTGGTCGGAGGGGGCAGCGTTGAGTGTTAGTCGCGTGTCGTCGAGTATGGTGGTTGCTGCCAGGTTGTGGGAACGGGAAGGAGGTTATCGACGCGGAGATGGGAGCAGGGAGGGGTGATTGGTGTGGGGATTGGGGTGTTGAGGGATGTTCGACACAATGATAGGGGCGTGAAGGGGTGGTCGGCGACACTGGGAGGATGGTGGGGGAAAGGTATAATATTAACATGCGTCCTTATGACACATATTAGAAAACACCAGAATAAAACAAAAATAAAAAACTCTCAAATAAAATCTACAATGTAATACTTTATGGAATAAATAAAAAAAAATCCCGGCAACGATATATCGTCGACGTTTTAAAAAAAAAAAAATATTGAAACTAAGTTCAAAATGGAAATAACGTCTTCCCCCACCTGGAAAATTAGTTCGGAAATTATTGTAATACGTCTTTCCCCACCCGCTAAATTAGATCGGAAGCCATCCTTAAAGGATATATCTAATTTTTTTACCTTAAAAAAGAAAAAAAAAAAAATTGAGGGTAACCGGAAATAAAAGAGATTTTACATTACTTTTTCCATCCCATCTCCTAAAGCGTAAACCTCTACAAAAACAAAGTTCCTCTCACTCTCTCTTTTTCTCTTTCTCTTTCTCTTTCTCTTTCACTTTCTTTCTCTATTTCCTCGTTACAATCACTTAAACCATAAAAAATGCATCTCATTCCAAGCTTACTCTCACACGCAACTACATCTCTAGATCCAAACTTTCTCACTTTTTCACTCTTTACTCTCAAAAACATTCACAAAATTTCAACTTCAAGTTGATGAAGAAGATGATGAAGAGGAGCAAAAAAAAAAAAGGGTTTTATTATGTTGATTTAAGCTTATTATTGTAAAATGGGTTTTATGTAAAAATGCCATTTTTATGTTTTTGTTGTTTTTTTTTTTTTAATCAAGAAATGGTTAGTGATTAGTTAATGTTGTTAGTGTTTGTTGTGATATTGGCGGGACGGCTCAATCTATGTTTTTCTTTAATTTCTAGGAAAATGAAAATCCCACCTTTTTCCATTTTTTACTCACTTTAATTATTAAGTGAGTTTTATTGTTCATATTAAGTGGGTTTTAATGATTATATTTAATTTCCTAGTGTTATGTTCTTTATTTTCCTTCTTTTGCTTTTTCTTGTTCTTAATGTATTAACATTTCAATTTTAATCTTGTTCAATGAAGAGATTTTCGGCCGAATGGTTAAGAATGAGGTATCATGACAATAAGTGACGGTTCAAATCCCCGTCTCCCTACATTGTACCGGCCTTGCGCCACCACAAAAAAAAAAAAAAAAAAAATCTTAATCTTGTTTAATGAAGTTATTAAGCTACATTTATTGTTAACTAATTATTATTGTAATTTACATTATGAAAATGTGTGTATATTTGTGTTGTTAATATGTTTTTTTAAAAGTATTGTCATTTTCCTATTTGGCATCTAGTAGTTTTTACCTTTCTTATGTCTTTTCTTGGTCAAATGGAACTAGTGAGGATTACATTGTTTACATGTGAAATTGTGCATATATATTTTTGTAATATTGTGTTATTTTCTCATATGTGCACATGTACTATAGACCCATCAAGTCTATGCTCATATGATGAAATTTGACTTTATATTCCAAATATTTGGTTGTTATTATCACCTTCTCGCAATTTTGAGCTTCTTCTTGTTCAATTTTTCGATTTTTTTTAGTCTTTCTAGTGTTTATTTGTGCTTCCTCTATGAAAGGACAAATGGTCACATTGGCCAGGAAAGATGGTTGGGTATTAAGGACGGTTTCCGATCTAATTTAGCGGAACTGAATTGAAACGAAGTCCAAAATTAACGTCTTAAAACCTTTAGTGTTGGAAAAAAAACTACCAAGTTTCTCTAGTCTCAATCATTTATTTATCTTCTTTAAAATAACATAAAATGAAAATAAGCATTGGAGACCGAGTGAGCATTTTTTGTACAATAGCGATTTTGCAATCTTGTCACAAATTCACGTGGTACATTTGAAGTTCATTACTTTGCACTTGATGGTATCTTCTTTTTGAAACATAACACAAATGTTGACTATCCATAGCTCATGTTTACAAGTTCAAAACTGACGGGATCTTTCCAAATCGATCGCGTTTACGAGAAATATGATTTGAAAAATTATCATCTTGACCTACTAATTGTAAATGTTTTTTACCGAATTTACTTTGACTAGCTATAAACATTTTACCATGAGTTTCAAACTTCCATTCGTCAAAAATAACAATGATCAGCAAAGATTTATAATTCAAAAATACAGGTAGCACGTATAAAGTGGCAAATTTCAACAAGTATGACTTGCTTAAAACCGTTTTCTCTAGAGATGTCTCACAACTTTCTTTAATTTTCACCTCTATAATAATCAGTTATAAGAGTCATCTTAAGCTAAGACAGCTTTAAGCCAAAATGGGTGTTTCACCCATTACAACATGGTTTCCAAGATACAAATGTGGTGAAATAGTAGGTGTTATTGTTGTTTAGTCAAAATGAGTAGACAACTGGACATGAGGTGGTAAAAAAAAGAGTTAAGAGAGTGATGTGGAAGTGATGGTTTAGTGGTGAAGTAAGAAAGGACATTACAAGTTACAAGTAGCAGGAGAAATGGGAAGTTGTGAGACTGTTTTTTTATTTGAAAAAAACAAGCAAATGAAGTGACCTAAGAAAATTAGGAAACACAATGAAAGACAAGATAAATGGTACGTAGATAGTTAAACAAAGACAGCAGCCTCGAAGATGAAGTGTCTTATCATATCAATGTCCCTCTTTATTTTCTCATGGACATAACATTGCTTTGTTCTTTCATTTTTGGTTTTTAAGCTGCACGTGAAGCTTTGTTTTTCTAAAATGACTGGCCAAGGTTAGTGTGTAAAATAAAACATTATTTTTATTTTTGATCTTAATCAAACTCTCTATTTTTCCCTTTTTTTATTAGATATATATTCATTAAAATACCTTTAATTAATGGAGTATGTTATATTTGTTGTAAAAGTAGTCACATGGACAATATGTTGGATAATTCAACTCTGGTCATGAGTAATTACCGCTATAATTTTACCAAGCTAAATTAATTAGCATCGACACTCGTTTTTTCATTTACAATTTTTTATTCAAAAGTTTCAATTTTTGTCTTGAGAATGAACCCAACATCTAATCTACCCTCTATATCTGTTATCATTGGCTATAAATAATACAGTGTTGAAGTTAAGAACAAATATCTAAGACCCTAATAATATCAATCTTATACTAGTGACTTTTTCACGAGAGTCTGTTTATGTATAAAATGATATAGGACAATGTTAATAATGTCATTGTAACAATGTGGTTCTTTTATTGGTAACTCGACTCTATACTTTTGACAGTTGATTTTTGAGCTCTATGATTCATAATTACCAATAAATCGGCCTAATATGGCCCGAACCGCCACCTCGGACCTAGTTTTCACCAGCTCGGCTAGTCTAGCACCACCCGCCAACCTGGCCAGGGACCCGAAACAAAGTCTCTTCCCCCCTTCCCCGGGCCCATTAAAAAAATAATGACAAAGCCTATTTGGTCCGAGTCCTTACCAAACATAAAGAAGCCAACTTGGCCCGACCCAACCCACCCTTTTCTTACTCCTTGACCGTGCTCGGGCCATTCTATTGCAGTCCAGCCCATGGCAGGCTGACGGGCCTGCATTAGCATTGTCTAATGGCCACCTCTAATTACCATGGATCAGTTTCCTATAAATTACTTTTTTTTTTATACAGTTTCCTATAAATTTTTAGTGTCTACAACATTATGGAGTATAAATTATGGTTTTATATATGAGTTTGACTCGACCATAATGGTTGTAGAATATTAGGAAAATATGACTATTTATATGAACAAACATAGGTAATAATTTAAGAGTTTCACTACAAAATCATGAAGGAGGGGTGAATATTAAGTTATATGCATGGCGACATTGTGCCATCTCAAAATCCTAAACGGCCGGGAATATGGAGGAACTATGGCACTTGCTAAGATTGTGACATGACGTTGTGGTCGAGCAATTTTGGCAAAGTTTCTTGTATGTCTTGTTTCATGTTTCTTCCTTTTTTGTTCCATTTGGGGCCACGATAAGTCTTCCGGTCCATGACTATCTCAAACTAAAATGGTGTAAGATATATTTCCTTTAAGATGCAATCTTTTATCAATAACACATTGTAATACTATAATATTCTATATGAATTAATTGTACACAAGTATAATTATCATAAATAGATAGCCTCACACATATTTCATCCCACACCTTTTCATGTAAGACTTTGCTCATCATCTCTCAAATTGGAGACACACAATTTTGTTCCCTTCAGGTAGACTGTAAACAAGTAGTCCAAACTATTTAACGAGAAAGTTTATTTCATATGCAATAATTATTGCGTGAGACAGTCTCATATTGTGAGACCTACAAAGATATCTTTATACTATTATTTATTAGAATTAATTGCATAATTTTTTAATAAAAACTGACCATCCCACACCAACGTCTTACTCTATAATTTGTGTTTCCAAGAGATAAGAGAGTTTATTTCACATAAATTTGTGTTTCAGGAGATCTTATAATTTCGGTATCAGCCAATAATACCTACGTAAAGCTTCGTGCGCTTCCTAGACATAACTAATAGTTTTGCATGTGCAAAATATATGTACTGTATTTGTCTTGGTCGGTACATTAAAACTTTGAGCTATGCATACAATAATTATGCTATGATAGAGGCAATCATACATACTAATGTGTGGAGTAATAATCAACAGTTAAAATTCACTCTACATGTTGACAGGGGGGGTAAAACAACGTGCAGACGTAAATGTAACCCTGATTGCATGAATCATTACTCAATCGATCTCCATTATTTGGCTCTAGAAAAAGAATGTGAAAACTATCTGAAGTGACAAGGCACCACATTAGTAAATAAGGACGGTTAAAATCAAACCTCATCTGCTCAATAAATTTAGGAAGGTATGGAGGCAAAGCTTTTTACATACTCCGTATGTTAGAGGGACCACCCCAATTCATGCAATGTATGTACTCCTACTTCGTAAATTATTATGTGATCCTATTATACAAATGTTACTTTGAGATTATTAATATAACTCATATTTGTGAGATGGTAAATAATACTCCCTCATATTTTCTTTGTTGTTCCATTTTCTTTTTGGCGCAAGAATTAAGGTGATTATTTTAGACCACACAACACACAAGGCCCCGTTTACCAAAAAAATAATACACATGACCCCACATCAAATTGATTTTGGACTTCTTAAAATTGTCTAAATAAAGAAATAGGAAACAACAACGATGGAAAAGGAAATGGGAACAACAATGAAATAGGATGGAAAGGGAAGGGGGAACAACAACAAAAATAGAAGGGAGTACATATTTTTGTGGCATTAATAAAAAGTGTAACAATATTATAATTTCCCTACTTTTTTGCTCATAAAGGAGAGCTGGCATTAAGCGACGAAATTAGATTTTAAGTATATTCCAACTCCAAGATTTACCGATGCGCACCTAAGATAACAGTCGCGGATATTGCTGTTAAAATCCCGATTCGATCCTACGATTTACGATTTAAAAATAATTGACCGATCTTGGATCTTACGATTATATCATGGTTGAGATGGTTCATGGTTGTAGATGATAGATGAACCATCTCAACCCCTCACTCGAGTGCCTAGCCTGTTGGGCCCGAAGAGTGGTTAATGCACAGGCTTCCCCGTACCATGTGCTAAAATTTCACTTCGTGAGTTATTGGAGGCTGCCAGGATTTGAATCCGTGATCTTTGGTCACACCTACTCTGGATAGGTGAACCATTTAAAACAAAACCCTAAGGCGATGGTTGAGGCCCACTAATATATTTACGTAATTGCTGAACCCCGCGCATTTTTTCCTCTATATTCCATTCATACCCTTACCCTTAAAAAAAAGGAAAAAACCAAAACTACCAAGCCCTTTCCCGACTCCCTCCCCCTCACCACCCTGACCACCCCTCCTCCTAGTGGCCCAGCCCCATTCCCCCGTGAGCATGTAATACCCGGTATTAGTAAGAGGAATTAGTCATGCTAATTGAGATTATTGAGAGGATCATTAGACTTAATGAGAATTCTATAAACCTTACACGAGAGTATTTGGACCAACCGTTCACCTTAACAAGCCG